>LOJH01011753.1:0-26188 GCA_001685095.1 Ellobius talpinus
AAAGAAAGAAAGAAAGAAAGAAAGAAAGAAAGAAAGAAAGAAAGAAAGCCATATGTTTTCAGGGGGATTGACTTAGTGGCTGGGATAAGAAAGAAACGCTACTAAGCCTAACCACAGCCTGACGGGATGAAAAGTGAGTCCCCAGTTGCCACTCACCACAGATCCCCCGGATACATGCCAGGAACCAGCTGAAAGCCAGGGGAAACTTTCTTCTGATGGGGCCACAAGCATGGGCCCTAGAGAATCTCTCAGTCCTAGGCCAGCCACTCTGACTCAAAGTGTAATGGAGGGGGAGGGGCTGGGGGGACGGTTACGAGGGAATTAGCAGCCCCTGATCACTCTCATGATTGTGATGGGACTAATTTAAAATGCAAGCCCCCATTCTACTGTCAAAACACAGAGAGAAGAAGGGAGGAAATAAGATTTCATTTGGTGACTTTCTGTCTTAGGACTAAAGCAGAGACCAGGAAGAGCCATAGGGCTTATTTATTTTTTGTTTACTTATTTGCTTTTCTAAACCCGGTGTGCCCTCTCTGCTTTTCCTCATAGGATAAGTGAATGTGGACTGCTGTGTTAGTCTTTGGGCTTCAATGCTAATAAGGCACACTTCCCACAGAATCAGACAGAACGGATAAATACCTTGCCCCGCTGATGGTTAATTGGTAGTGGCATGTGTCTTTCTTGCCCTCTCATGGAGGGAATGTTCTGATCATCAACACACAACTGGGCTTTCCCTCCCTCCTTCCTCACAACAGAACCAAACGCTGAGAGAGGGCAAGAGGTCTGAGGCATTGTATTCCCCTCCGCCGGGGCGTTCAGTTCTCAGGAATTATCCCTAATTTCTCTCCTACCTCAGGAACAAAATGGTCTCACAGCAAATCATTTAGCCTTGACCACACTTTTCAAAGGGCTATTGCTGATGGGTTTGCCATAGATCGCATCAAGCCATGGAGATGCTAATCTATCGCCTGTGTTTGAAGCCCCTCTGGGAACCAGAGGTGGGGACCTGCTGCTGGGGGAACATGACTGGTAGGATTATGGGGACCATTGCTTTTCTGACTGCAAAGTAAACAATAGGGCGATTGTGGGCTTCCAGGTCCAGAGAATCAAGGGGCCTGCTGCTGAGGAACTGTGTGTAAAAGCTCCCAGCAAACAAATCTTGAGACAATCTTGAGGCTTGCTTCTGGAGGTGGGTACTGTCAAGGATTCCGAGGAGCACCCCAATGCGAACGCAGGAAACAAAACAGGATACTGCTGTTTAAAGAATGTTTTCTGTAATTAGGCTGACTTTTTTTGTTTAATGAAACGCTTGAACGTTTAGAACCTCGGGGGTGGCTGAGACATACCCCAAGGAGAATGAATAATTGGGATTTTTGTCTTAAGAGAAATGTTAGCCTGTATTCCTATCAAAATTAACTCACTTGTATCTGTGAATTTGATTGACTTAACCCAGGCCTGATTATAATTCCCCTTCTCATCACCCCCACCTCCTCCACCCAGCTACTCACCCGGGCCTATTTTCAATCAGGAGGTCAAGTTGTCTTTGGAATATCATACTTCCTGCTTGGAAAAGGCTCTGGATTGTATAATAGTCTGACAGGAAAGTTTCAAGACCATCGGGAGTTTCCCGGGGAGGGGGGCACACCTCAACCACAGCCAGCCGCCTTTCCTCTGTGCTGAGAGCTGTCCTGCTGCTGTGCACAAAAGGTCTTCAGGATGGAAATGCTAAACTAAATGGTAAATACCCCTTGGACCTCCGCCTGCTGAGCTTGCAGGAGGCAGCTTGATCTCCTTCCTAGCTAAGGGGGCCCCACTGGCTGATGATGTGCTGGGTGAGGGTATTCAGGGCCACGCATCTACTCATTCCTTTCCCACCCAAATACTCCTGTTAGACAAAGGATGTGACCTATTTGTATGCCAAGAAATTTGATTTTTGTGACAGTTATTTGCCCTCAATTTAAGAAAATTACTTTGTGCTCCTTCCCTTTTATTTAATCAAATGGCAGTCAATTTCCTATTTCACTTGAATAATTCTCATAATTTTACGACACAATGAAAGGATTATAGATTAGTGCGGGTCAATCTCCTTTGTGGTCTCCTTATTTCACTAAGATTCCAATCCACAGGAAAGCCATAGACAGCATAATACCTTTGGGACAAGGACAGCGCAAGGTCCCGTGGTGGAAACGTACCCTGGCAGGACACTGGTGGGTCACTTTTAACCCTTGTGAGTCCATACAGAAAATGGGCCGTGAACTAGCCAACACCTTTGTGGTGTATTCAAGGATGCCTGGGGTGTGAAACCAGACTCTGCCATGTGGCTCATTTATCTGTTCACCCTCCCTTCCCTTGGCTTTGCCCGTCTCCGAAGAGAACATGGCACTTGTTCCAGCTGGCCACTG
Organism: Ellobius talpinus; assembly: GCA_001685095.1. NCBI lineage: Eukaryota > Metazoa > Chordata > Mammalia > Rodentia > Cricetidae > Ellobius > Ellobius talpinus. The sequence goes on from LOJH01011753.1 coordinate 2,403, forward strand.
CACAGTTCAAGTGCCGGGAAGCACTTGGGTTAGAGAACTCAATTCCTCCCGCCTCTCACTTTGCTAAGTATGGGCTGGGCTCTGCTGTGCAGATCATACTCGGGGCATAGCTGCGGTATTGATCCTTCCTTCCCAGGCTGGACTTAGTCAGGGCTCAGTTTAAATCTGGTCTTTGTGTATTGCATGAACTCAAGTTTCCAGGAAGAAACCACACCCATATTACAGAGTCTACAGGGCTAACTGATTAAAACTACGCTGCCAAGCTGCACACCCAGAGTGAGAGTATCACTTAATGTTCAGTCACCATCCACCTCTGTGTCTGGCCTCACACTCCTGAGACTGTCACATGAAACCTATTGTATGCATTGGCTTAACACACTACCAGCTTCCACCAATTCAGAAACTAAGAATACCATCAGACAACACCTGAAATCTACAGATCACTGTTTCCTGCTTTGCTGTCACTCACCTAAGCTAACGTTCCTGTCAAAGCATTTGCAAAATGGCTTGACTTATGACTTCTGGTTTTGGGTTTTTGAATTTTGGATGTTGTTCGAGACAGGGTTTCTCTGTTAGCTCTGACTGTCCTGCGATTCACTTTGTACAGCAGTCTGACCTCTAACTCACTGAGATCCATCTGCCTCTGGATGGTGAAGGCGTGCACCACCACCCGGCTTTAGGACTTCCCTTTGTTTTTTTAGCTACAAAACTTCATGAAACTGCTTCCATGTTGAGATGTTATTCACTGCAACCCAAATCCATGTTTCCAAGTTGTGTCATCTCAGAGAGAAAAGCCTTACCCCTTTTGCAGTGAGAGCTGTGTTTTGTACCAACTGTGACTGGAATGTTCTCACAGCATGGGGTTCTGACTTCTGACCAAGCACTTAGGACTTCAAGACCAGGTAGAAGGAGTAGGACAATGTAAAGAGAACTAGATGCCCAACTGCCTCTGACCCTCTCTACCCATCAACCTGGTCAATACGGTCACAGGTTGAGGGAGAACCATCAACTCTACATCTCACTGAGGGAAGAAAACTGTAGTTCACTGCAGTTACCTACTATAAATATAGCACCAACTACAGAGAGAGGGGTGGAACTAAACAAATCCACTGTTACAATGAATCAGACTAGTGTGTCACACATATAACATGTACTCAATAGAAATCAGCTAATATCTTCTAGAACTTTATCCTACGATGAGTTTCTATCTTGCCCAAACTATTTTCTCTCTCTCTCTCTCTGTCTCTCTCTCTCTCTCTGTGTGTGTGTGTGTATGTGTGTGGACTGTGTCTGTGTCCATATGAACATGTTTGTTGGTTTTCCTACTCAGAGAAAACCTTCCCATGCAGAGAAAAAGTATTTCTTCCTTCCCATGCAGAGAAAAAGTATTTCTTCACTCCCCAAAGATGTGAAGACTCCAAGACAAAGACTATGAACTCATGTGGGAAGTCCTTCTGTATATGTGTTGCTTTTATTGGTTGACAAACAAAGCTGTTTCAGCCAATGACTTAGCAGAACAAAGCCAGGAGGGAAATCCAAACAGATATAGAGAGAAAGTAGGTGGAGTTGAGTAGATGCCAGCCAGCCACTGAGAAAACAAGCCATGTAGAAAATGAGGTGAAGACATGGCCACATGGTGATAGATAGACTAATAGGAATGGGTTAATTTAAGATATAAGAGCTAGCTAGAAATATGCCTGAGCCATTGGCCAAACAGTGTTGTAATTAGTATAGTTTCTGTGTGATTATTTGGGTTTGGGTGGTCGGTAAATGAAAGCACAGTCTCCATTTACAGTGAATATCTGCTGATCTAATAGTGAGTGAGCTGAATGTACCTCCAGTGAATACAGGGATGAAGGAAATAAACATTTGGGTGTTTGGTTTTAGAAAATGGGAGTAAGGGAGGGCTATGAGCATATTAAAATTGAGGACCAGGTAAGGTATGGTGTCACAAAACTATATTTTCAACACTTTGAAATCTAAGGCAGGGGAATAGGGAATTTGGGGGCATCTTAGGCTATATAACAGGATCCTGTCTCAACAACTCAGAGTCTGGAGACATCATTCAGAGGCAGAATACTTCCCTAGCCTGTACAAGCAAAAAAAAAAACCACATGGATAAAGATTAGCCTTCACACAGAGAAGAATGCTTTGTAATTTTGTTTGTTTGTTGGAGAGGAAATCCAAGGCCTTGTACATGCTAATTAACTGTTCTAGTGCTTAACCATACACCCTCAGCTTTCATATGGAACAGTTCAGTCTGGAAGCATCCTAGGAGGCACAAAATACGTAAATTGGCTCACTTTCCCTCCAAAACCAGCACAGTTATGACATGTCCTGGTACAACAGAGAGTCTTGAGAATCCCGCCGGTCTGGGCTTCAGCTCTTCTGTCTGTCTGCTTGCTACATGCTGCAGCTTTTTTTTGATAACTTCCCATGGATATAAAATAACCTAAAACACATCATTGGATTCATATGAAAGTACGTACAGACAACCAAAAACTTAAGAAAATTTCTTGGTCCTTAAAATATATTTATGTTTTTGGTATTTTCAATTGTGTTTATTGGCCAGGTTAACCTATCCCTCAAAATAATAAAAGACACTTAATTCAAGGTGAATGATTTACAGATATACTTGTGTGTTTCTAGGTGGTCAAATTGCATAGAGCTTTGCCTGTTCCCCTACTTTGGAAAACGCTCCGATCTTATTTATTTATTTGTTTGTTTGTTTGTTTAAACGTTGAAGTCAGTGGGGAAATACTAGCTTAGTCTAATACTCAGAACCACCAAAAAATGAAAATAAAGTATTTTTTACATTGCTGTAAAATCTGAGGGATAGGATGATAAACAAAACTTGTTTAAAATGCATCAATCTTCCAAAATATTACTCATGAAATATTTTGACATGAATTGCATTTCCCTTATACTTCTGGTTAGATCTCTCTCTCTTCTCTCTCTCTCTCTCTCTCTCTCTCTCTCTCTCCTGTTCTGTTTTTCACAAACTCCTCTGACATTTCAAGACATTACAAAATACGAAAACAGTATTGTTCACATTTACTAACTCTACTTTCAGTGTGTGAGTGCATTGACCCACGAGCTGACCTTTTTTTTCCATCTGTCCTTGACACAGGGATTGAAAGCAAATACTAAATAAGATCTAAAACCATGTTAAAAATAAATGTTTATACTTATCAAGAGAAATTGTGACATCAAGGGAAGTAAATGTCATATTGAAAGAGGGACTTCCTGTAATTCAAGGGAAATTCCCTAGCCTTGGGGAGGGTACATAGAACAAAAAATCACTTAGCAACAGCTGCCATGCAAGACTTCAGGAAATTCAAAACACTCAGAAATTTGGGGGAATACTTTTTTCAGTCCTGGACCTTGAACCCAGGGCTATAGAAATTCTGGGTAAGTGTTCTATCACTGAGTTGCATTCCCAGATTCTCAGTGGGAAATTGTAAAGAAAACACACTACTTTTTGTTGTTTTTGTTTGAGTTCTTGATATTTTAAAATAAGGTTATTGGGCAAAAGAATCAGTCCCTCAAAATAATAAGGAAATAGATACTTAATTCAAGGTGAATGACAGATATATAAGAATATGTTTCTATAAATTCATGGTGGGCACTTTTTTGCTGCATTACAACTCAGTAGGGGTACTAGTACTGGCTTAGTCCAATACTCAGAACCTCCAAAAACTGAAAATGAAGTATTTCTTAGATAGCGATGGAATCCGAGGAGGATGAAAGTAAGAAAGAAAAAAAAAACATGATGATTCGCTGGAGAACTATTCACAGAAGACGATCCAGTATGGGTGGCACATCTTGCCAGCCAGTGGATGGTACAACATGCATTCAATACTCCAATAAGCAAACCAGCAGGCACAACTCAGGCCTCTGATCTGAAGGAAAATGTAACTTCAGTAGTCATGCTGAGCATAGTAAAATTGTATTGATCTGTTTTGGGGGGTGACTCACAAAGACAGGCCCAGAGACAATTTGACATGAGAAGATAGAAACACTGAAATTGCAGATATTTAATGTAACTGATAGATAAAGGGCAATTAAGTTTTCTTTCCTTTTTACTTTTGAACAGTTTTATCTCACTTTTGGTCCATTACCATAATGTCCAGTTCTGTAACTTAGTACAGCCACACCTGCCAACTTCACCCACGGTCCTTCGCCCTCAAGTAAACCAGTCCCATCTAGTCAAGCACTGTCCAGAAACACCTGCTGGGCTTATTTGCAGACACAAATTAAAGAGCAGAGACCCAGATAAAATGACTAAAATTCACTGGGCATTTTCAGATGCCAAGACCATTACTTAATGACCCATACATTAAAAACATCAATAGGCCAGAGCCCAGGCTACGCAGTGAACACTACTTTTGAAAAGAAGGGGAATTCGAGTTACCCACTGCTAGAACCGGATTGGATCAAATTGTATGAGAAAGAGCCTCTGTAGCAGACACCGGAATCCATGAAATAACTACTCTTCCCGTACTGAAGAGCTAATAAAAGTAGTTTTCAGTGTTTAGATCCCCAGCCGCCAGCATCATTTTCTACGATCATCTATGAGCAGAGTCCATAAACACTTGCCTGTTCTTTTTAGTCTCCTTCTCATAAGAACTGATGCCTGGAACCTGGGTTATAACTCATTTGATTTATCTCAGACAAAGGCCTTTTAAGGTAATGCCAATGTCCAGTATGGTTATTTATTTATTATCTTTAGTGAAAAGTGATTTATTCATTTTTATTTCATATACATTGGTGTTTCGCCTGCATGGATGTCTATGTGAGGGTGTCAGATCCTCTGGAACTGTAATTACTGACAGTTGTGAGCTGCCATGTGCGTGCTGAGAATTGAACCCAGGTCCTCTGGAAGAGCAACCATTGCTCTTAACCACTGAGCCATCTCTCCAGCCCCCAGTCTGTTATTTATCCTCATGAACAAAACATGGATGCCTCACTTAAGCTCATTCATTGCAAGATTTGGTAGAGAGAGAAGGGTGTCCCCTGGAGGCACACAGTATCAACAAGAGGAGTCAACTGTTTTTACCCCTTTTCAGAGGGAACACTCTGCTCCTGGGGAAATTGTTGAGCTGGTAAAGCACTTGTCCCATGGGCATGAAGACTTGAATTCAAATTCCCGGATACCGTATAAAAGTCACACACCTCGTGTCTGCAATCCCAGGGCTCCTGCAATGAGACTGGCAGCTAAGACAGAAGAATCCCCAGCAGCTCTCTGGCCAGACAGCTTGTCTCATGAAGGGTCAAAAGAAGAGACCTTGTTTAAAACAAGGTAGATGTCCAAGGTTATTATCTGACCTCTGCACCCATACTATAGCCTTCTCACACTGAGTTCACACTCACACACACACACATATGGGGAGAGAGAGACAGAGAGAGAGAGAGAGAGAGATCAGGAAAAAAATTTTTACACTCAGCAGACAATTGCTTTAGTCACTTCTATTCATGTATCCTCAGTGGTGTGCCTATTTAGGCAGATTAGATGAACAGCTCTTGTGTTTTCATCCAAGGGAAAAGAAAGGGGTGGATATATCCAAAGTCATCTGGCTAATTAGAGGAGGTAGGAGACAAAGTTGCCTCCATTAAGTTCCTCTGGAACAGTTGCAAGATCCACAAAATCTGTTTTTAGCTCCGACATTCATCGTGTTGGATGTGTGATGTGTTTTCAATTTAATGATAATTGCCCTTTCCATTTCTTTGATAATTGCCCTCTCTATTATCATTTATGGAGATTCAGATTATAAATCAAGACAAGACAGCCAGAAAAATATTATGATTGTCCCTTCTGAGGCCATCTCAAACTTAAGCAACACTGCCAAAGCCTGAGAATTCAGCTACCTTCATTTGCATGCTTGTGATCATTTTATTTTAGGGTCCACTGGTTTTTCCTAAAGAGGAGGCTACATGACAATAATAGAGCTGAATGATAATGGGAACAGAGGCTATAAACTTAGCTGTGATCCAAGTTATAAGCTTGTATTTAATATGAGAATCCTGCTCTCTTGGTGGAACACAAGAAGAGGGAGGAGTGAGCCACATGTTTTCTGTAAGGCACTCGTATCCATATGGAAGGTATTTCATAGCCCTCCTCCCTCACCAGCTTCTACGCTGGGCCTGTTTGGGGAAAAATATCCTGGCATTCTTCTTATTAAATATAAACCTTGATAAATATGGTGAGATGTGTGGAAAGACATAAGAAAGGTTTGATCTAAAATTTCAGGAACTTTCTTCCCCTTCCAAAAAAACAAGGGTACTAAAATTGTACACCCAAGAATGACTTGATAGAGGCACCTTGGCACCAGTCAAATCATTTGATTTTTGGGATTTTGGAAAGTGCTTTGTTTTCTAGAGATCTGTTATTAAAGATTAAATTGCACAAATTTAGAATAGAGGTTTACACTAGAAACACGTGAAATACAGAACTAATCATTTCTAATTGTTGTGATACAATTATTATTTTCTATTGGTGTGATTATTTTTGAGGTCAGGATAGAACTCATATTTGAGCTTTCTTAAAGTATTGCTGTCTCTGAGCTATGAATACCATTGAGACTGATATACATCATGTCTTTCCACATCTACTGCGATACCATATTTGTAACTAACATGGTAAATATTCATAGATAATTACTAATAGGATGTGGTCAATTCAATGAGCATGCTCCCCCATAAGCTTATACATTTGCATGTTTGGTCTCCAGTTGGTGGACCTATTTGGGAGAAATTAGTAGGTACAGCCTTGTTAGAGAAGTTGGGTCACTGGGGTCAGGGTCTGAGGTGTCAAAAGCCAATGTCATTTCCAGTTAGTTCTCTCTGCCTCATGCTTGTGGATCTAGATGGGGTTTGTAGTAGAAGGCTTTTTATTCATTCCTGGCTCACCAGACCCAAAATAATTACTCAGAAACTATATTATTTAAGTCACTGCTTGGCCAATAGCTTAAACATATTTCTAGCTCACTCTTATATCTTAATTTAACCCCATTTCTATTAGTCTGTGTATCGTCATATGGCTGTGGCTTACCGGCAAAGTTTCAGCACATCTGTCTCTGGTGGAAGCTCCATGGCTTCTCTTGACTCTGCCTTCTTTCTCCTAGCATTCAGTTTAGTTTTCCCCACTGAGCTAAGTTCTGCCTTGCTATAGGCCAAAGCAGTTTCTTTATTCATTAACCAATAAAAGCAACACATAGACAGAAGGACCTCCCACACCATGAGTTCTCAGCTATTGTTCCAACATCCTGCCTGTCTGCCTATTGCTGTTGTCCCCACTATGATAGTCATTGACTTTAACCCTCTGGAACTGTGAACCCTAAATTAAATGCTTTCTTTTATAAGTTGTCTTGCTCATGATGTCTTATCATAGAAAAAGAAAAGTAACTAAGAAATGGGCTATCCATGTCACCTGTGTTGGTTAATTTTAATATCAACGTGCCACAACCTAGAATTACCAGAGTATGGAGTCCCAATTGTGGGATTGGGATATAATCTAGGGATTACTTAGAAAATAATTGGCCTGTGGATATGTCTGTAGGGGACTGTCTTGAGTGTTAGTTGTTATAGGAGAGCTCAGACCACTGGGGGCATTGTCATCCCCTAAGCAGTTCTGAGCATGAACTGTATGGAGCTGAATACACTATTTTCTCCCTTAAGCTGCTTTTGGTCAGAGTGTTTAAACACAGCAACAGAACTGAAATTAGAATACCACCCATACCAAAAATTGCTAAAAAAAAAACCAAAAGAACAAACAAACAAACAAAAAAGCAAGCAAGCAAACAAACAAACAAACAAACAAAACACTGTTCTTCTCCAGGCAGGATGCTTAGACTCTTGCAAGCTAGATCAGAATTTTGGTGAGATGGGCATAGATGTAACCTGAGCTCACTTTTGGCTCCATTATCAGCTATGGAACTTAAGTGGTTATCTTTCACCCTCTGAAGTATAATTATTACCCCTTCAGTATCTTCCTGTTGAGAATAGAGCACAAAATCCTTAGGGTCTATTATCCAATATATTTGTCCTATATTTCTTTAAACTGGATCCCTTAATATTGCTGCTTAAGGGCTCTCAAATCGTGACATTTGACTCTTTCGCCTGCTCATTCCTGCTCACTATACATGTCTCCATGGCATCTTAAACTCTGAGTCATGTGTATGAAATTGTGCAACTGAAAATTACTGAATACACAAGGGACAAAAAAATCAATCCAGAATCAAACAGATCATGAGTACAAGGTGTGTCTGGCAGTGTTAGCCCATGCTGCGCCATGAGGCTTCATGACAGCCTTGGTCCTGAGCACAGCATACACTGCACTATGCAGGGTTCCACACACACATCAATAGCAAGGCTTCCTGAAGCTCCTGAGCTCCTATGCTGGCTTGTTTTACACCAATTTAACACAAGCTACAGCCTTCTGTTGAGAAAATGCCTCCGTAAATCTGGCTGTAGCCAGCCTGTAGGGAATTTTCTTAATAAGTGATTGATGGGGGAAGGCCCAGTGGATGGAGCCACCCATGGGCTGGTGGTCCTGCATTATGTAAGAAAGCAGACTGAACAAGGAAGCAAGGAAGCAGTACCCTTCCATGGCCTCTGCATCAGCTCTTGCCCTGTTTGAGTTCTTGCCCTGAATTCCTTCAATGATGGACTATTACAATGTGGAAGTATAAGGCAAATAAACCTTTTCCTCACTGGATTATTCAGGGTTCTCTGGAGGAACAGAACTTATAGAATTAATTTCTCTATATAGAAATGAAATTTATTAGAAGAGCTTGCAGGCTATGGTCCAATTAATCTAATAAGGGCTACTTATGAACAGGAGGTCCAAGAATCCAGTAGACCAAGAATCAGTCCTTGAGGCTGAATGTCTCAGCTGGTCATCAGTATATGCCAGAATCCTGAAGAAATGAACTGTGATGCCAGTGAAGAAATGGGCTTGCTAACAAGCAAGAGCAAGCAGGCAGAGAGTGAGCATTCTTCTTCCATGTCCTTTATATAGGCTGCCAGCAGAAGGGGTGGTCCAGATTAAAGGTGGAGTTTTCCACCTCAAAAAAAAAATCTGGACTAAAGGTTTATCCTCCCACCTGATCCAGATCAGAAGTGAATCTTTCCACTTCTACTGTTTAAAGTAAGAAAACAATCCCTTACAGATGTGCCCGGTCATTTTGGGTTTTAGTTAATTCCAGATGTCGTCAAGTTGACAACCAAGAATAGCATTCGCCTCTCCCCAGCTTGCTTTTGATCATGATGCTTCATGACAGCAAAAGTAGCCCTGACAACGATAGTCCTTAGGAGACAACAGTATGCTATACATTTCAGTGTTTGTCTGAGTCATAGAAAGTTTTCTGCTTTTGTAGAAGCATACTGGTTTAACAATGAAAAACTAAAGTTTTTCATGTTTTTCTATGGCTATTCCTTACTACCTAAGGCTTAGTTTATCCGAAGGGATTGTGTCACACTGTTTGATTTTTAAAATTACTGTTTGGCTTGCTGATGTGAGTTAAAAAAAAAACAAATCATCACATATGTTTTGGTCTGGGATTGGGATTAGACTTCCTGTAGTTTCTGAAACAGCCCTAAATATATTGCTTCTTCTTTATGATATATGTTTCTGTGAAGACTTGGTCCTAGCATTGTATAAAACTACAACACTAATCAATACTGGGAAACACTGAAGCTGCTGTGAGCCCTACAGTGCCAGATAGCCAGCCATGGCTTGGTTTGAATGCAAATACAAATGAGCTCACCCATCTCGTTAGTATCCAAACTTCCTTTGGGCTTTACTAAATGCTGTAATTATCTGCATATGAATGCATTGTTTTATAACATTTTTGGGATTTATTATCAGTAAGTACTTGATTTGTATACAATACATGTTTTAACTCTAATTTTTATTGTTCACAAACTAGAGATTGAACTCGAGGTCTAGCACATGCTAGGCAAGCTCTCTACTGTTGAGCTATATTCCTGGTTTGTGTTTCTGTTTTATATACGGACACGCCCAGGATGGTATATGATTTTCTTGGCTAAAACAAGAGCACAAGTGGAAAAAGTTTTTTGAAACTCTGTGAAGATGGTTTTACTTCAACTTGATGTGAGCTAAAGCCATCTGAGAGGCTGGAACTTCAGAAAATGCCTCCATAAGATCAGGCTGTAGGCAAGCAAGACTGTAAGACATTTACTTAATTGGTGATTGATGGAGGAGGGCCCAGTCCACTGTAGATGGTGCTGTCCCTGGGCCGGTGGTCCTGGGTCCTATAAGAAGCAGGCTACACAGGTCATGAAAATCAAGCCAATAAGCAGCACCCCTCCATGCTTTCTGCATCAGCTCCTGTCTCCATGATCCTGTCCTGTTTGAGTTCCTATGTTGACTTCCTTTGATGACGAATGGGAATATGGAAGCGTAAGTCAAATAAACCCTGTTCTCCCCAAGTTGCTTTTTTGTTTCATGACAGCAATAGTAACCCTAACTAAGACAGTCTCTGTATGAATATCACTTTCCCAAGGCAGGGTAGTCTTCCCTGATAGCCTCTCCCTTTTCCCCCTTACAAGAGGCTAGGGCCCCTGCAATAAACGCAAACAGATGCTTGAGTACTTGCTGAAAGTGGAACACACTTCTTTTTCATGCTGCTATTTGAATACTATTAAAACTTTCACTTTCATCTGTGCTTCTCAGGCCTCTTACAGTCAACTTTAGCCCCAGGAGTGGACTCATTTCACTAACGAACTGCGAGCAGATAATCTGTAGGATTGAGGCCCTGGGTTCAATGATCAGAGCTGCAAAAATTCAAGAAGCAGTTCCCTGCTTGCTCCATGCGCACAGTTGTCGAGGACAGCGACTCTCAAGTAGAATAAAACTTGAAGTTTGCCTCTGCCTTTGCAAACTTTCTGCCCTTCTAATTCTAATTCTTGAAGTAGTAGAGTTTACAACAAAATTGATTTCCTAAGGGCCATCATTAAAATTAAGTAAATTTACTTAAATTTAAGTAAATCCTGCTAAGGGCTTATAGTAGTGAAAAGAGTCCACCACCAGCCCTGCCCGCCTCACCTCAAGCTGGGCTGCCTTCTTTCCCAGAATCCCCACTTCTGTGAAGTCTTACTCTCTTCCTTAGCTTTGGTGGTTTTAGAACATCTCAGCTTTAACCACCTCGTCCATTAGAAAGACGCTGAAATCTTTCATCCTTCAATTCCTTAATTTATAACCTTGTTGTTGTGGCTGTTTGCTGCTGTCCCGTGAGACTTTCCGACACAGTAAACAGAAAGGACCACACCTATGTTCATTATCACCTCTCTACACTGGTTCTTTCCTTCGAACATCTGTAGTTTTTGCTGGTAGCCTCCCAGCTTCTTCTGTAGGGCCCAAGTTTCTAATTTATCTATGTCTTCTCCTTTTACTGCTCTTCTCAGCAGTGGCCAACTCCTACTGACTGCCTCCGAAATACTTCTTGGGTATTTTGACTCCTTTTATTTCTCACTACTACCAACTCATGTAGGTTCTCATTAATCACCTTCCTCTCCGGACTGCTGTAGCCCACGGCCAATCTTCCCAACCTTAGACACAGTTTAAACACACCAGGAAAAGTTCTCCCAGACTGAATCTCTTCTCATGCGTGTTCTGTTTTTCTTTTTAATGTTACTATTGTCTCCTTGCCATGAGAGCACTGACCTCCACAAACTTCTTAACTTCTGCATCTTCAACACCTAATTTATAGTTGTTCTAAATAGTCTAATTACTATTCATTGCCTCATTGTTATCATATAGTTATGGTATAGGATTGATATGACATACTGTTCTTCAGAATAACATTATATTTTAAGTATTGCTGACATTATTGGTTGAATTAATTGTTGGTTAAATTTATTTTCTATCCTCTCTCTAATTGAAACTACAGACATTTCATGGGCCAAAACTGGATTTCTGGCCCATTCACTCCCTGCTCAAACATCGTCATCCCTTTTCCCAACTGATTGCCTACTGGTTAATGTCCCCATCCTAGAGCCACGCCCTCAATTAAGAGGGCAAACTTCCTTCTCTGAATACGCCAATCGGCTCAGGATACTCTACGAGCTGTTTTAATTGGAAAAATGACAACGTTAGCGGTGATAGCAAAAGCCTCCTCAGGCTGTGTCATGCAAGATGAGAGTGGAATTGGCCCTGCTCTTCAAGGGAAGGTACAGACATGTCACCACCACAGTCTAGGCAGGAGAGCCAGAGAATGAGATGTACACATTTAAGGCAAGGGAGTTTGCTTAAAACCTTGGAAGTTAAAAATGTCTTTATTTGGAAATAAGGCAGCCTGAAGGTTCCCCCCGTTTAGTTAAAAGGCTTTCCCTGCCAGGTGATCATGGCACACACCTTTAAACCCAGCATTCGGGAGGCAGAGGCAGGCAGGTCCCTGAATTCGAGGTCAGCCTGGTCTACATAATGAGTTCCAGGACAGCCGGGGCTACACAGAGAAACCCTGTTTCAAAAAAACTACAACAAAACCCACCATCTTTTCCCGTGCCTCTCCTCCAGACGAAAGAACACCAGAGACTTTCCCTTCTAAACTGATACTGCTGTAATTCTTGAGCATCTTTTGTGATTTGTGTGCTCTTCTCTATGTTCATTCATCATTTTGCTCATTTGCATTTGCATTTGGCAGATGAGAAATGTTGCTTTCATAGTGTTGGGAACTTACTGTTTCTTCATTCTTCTTGAAAACTTCCCTACATTATAGTTTAAAGGACACTATTTCTTACTAGGCTTCTAGAGTCTTGGTCCTGTATTGGTAAACACAGATATTACCATGACATGAATCAAGTCGTTATCTTCATTAGCCTTAATGTATTAAAATGTTATCTATTGTTTGGAGCTTGGAAATTTTTTTAAGAGGAAGTAATTTCAAAATATGAAGAAAGTAGGAGCCAGTTGTAGTGGCTTGTACCTGTAATATCATCTATTTGGGAGGCTGAGGCAGGGCAATTGCTGAATTGGGGAGATTGTGGCCAACTTCATTGAAAAAGTAAGAATTTGGGGGAAAATCCTAAAGAACAATTCTCTTCAGAATAGTTCATTTTATTTTATTTTATTAATTATTGCTATATGGTCAGGCATGTAGTGCATGGAGCTACAGTTGAACTCACTCTGTAACTCAGTTTATGACCGTGAACTTCCAATACAACTGATTCCACCTTCCAAGTGTCAAGATTATAGGCATGCAGCGATAAGCTTCATTTTTATGCTGAGCTAAAGATAAGGATTAAACTGATGGCCTTGTGCATGCTACTCCAGCACTCTACAAACTGAGCTACATCACCAACCCCCGTTTACTAACCATTTGAAGGTCAAACCCTTTAACCTCATTCACCTATCCTTTATTTTTGTTTTAAAGATGTATGTTTATTATTTAAAGATGCATGTGTCCCTACAGGCCAGTAGATGACACTAGATCTCATTACAGTTGGATTATAAGCCACCCATGTGGTTGCTGAGAATTGAACTCAGGATCTCTGGAAGAACAGTCAGTGCTCTTAACCACTGAGTCTTCTCTCCAGTCCTCACTTTCCCTGTCTATCTTGTGTTTGAACCCAGAATGTGCTTATTTATGTCTTCCAATTCATGTCAGACTTATCATGTGTATATTGACGTCTCAAATTATTCTGGTCTCCAAAATTTTACTTTCTTGTTTCTTCTCGATTCATTTCACATGAAACAAAGAATAAGAGATGTATAAGTTTACCATCATGGTTAAATTCAATAAACAACCTCAAATTATATAAATGAGGAAATGGAACTATAACTGACTGGTAGAAAATCTGCTTAGCAAGTGTGAGGTCCTGGATTAATTCCTCAGCCCCACAGATATTAAAATAAAATATGCAAAAGGTTAGCCCATCTTGGAATCTTGCACTTTAGAAAACTGCTAGGGAAGTCTTTTTATTAGAAAGTAGATTCTCAGGCAGCATCTTGATTAACCTCATTTCTGTCTAGGGCCAGAAATGCTGCTTCATTTTCTGCTACAGGTTTGAGACTCGCTTGATAGAAAATCCATCCATCTACACATTGCTTAATTAGGAATGAATTTTAAGTATTCAGAACCTACACATGATACTTTGGCTCCCAGAGACAGAAAGGAGCAGGAGAGCCGTAATTAACTAGCAGGCTGCCATCCCGGAGCTTTAAGCAAGGTAAACAACTTACTTGGCCTTTTCCTTCCCCAGTTAGCAAGTTACCACTGACAAGGTAATTCAGACTAGAATAAGAGTGTGCAAAGCCGACAGAAAGACATTCCTTGATGACCAGTTAACCGCTGACTCCTCAAATGGCCGTAGTTACTAACAGTGCATGACATTAAGATGTAATGCATTCCCTTCACAGGAAGAACAGGAAGGAAGGAGAGATGGATGAAGGTGAAAGTCGGGTATGATGGTGCACATCTTTAATCTCAACGTTTTAGCATCTGAGGCCGTGAGAATCAAGTGTTTATGGCCAGCTTGCTGCATAAGGAGACTTTGTCTCAAAATACAAAAAGGGAGAGCCTGCCATGATTATTTCTTTGCTGCATAGGTGAGGAACTTTGATGACCTCCCCTTAGTACCTATACTTCCCATGAAAGTCAGGAGTTAAGAAAAAGCTGAAAAAAGCATGTAGTAGCTACTGCAGGAAAAGTTCAACTACCAATATGTAACAACTACCTTCCCCTCCTTCTACTGGTGAGGAGGTACGGGCTTTCCTTTGGGAATTCCATGTAGTTATTTTGAATCTTGGCCATTTGCAGCTAGCAACTTGCCCAGACAAGTGAGCCTTCCCTAATTCTTTGGGAAAGAGTAGTCAACACCTAAAGGAGTCAGTGGTTCTCAAAACCAACAGAGTTAACAAGTGAAATCTGCATTGTTATCTCCATGTCTTTAGAGAATCACCACTTTGGATCTGAGGGATAGAATTAGTTCAGAGGAGAGAAATGTCCTTCAATGCATTAAATATTTCTTGAGTTCCAGATGACTTTCACTTTACATAGCTCCTGTCTTCCGGCATGTCTGTCTTCCACTCCCTTCCCATGGAGGCTGGTTTTCTGATTCATCCTCACACCTGTGTGTGCCAGAGCAGCAGATGCCCAGATTCTCGGGGTCAGAGTTGAGCCCTGGTCCTCCTGTCACTCTGCAGAAAGGGAGGGGTTTGGCAGCGTGGTGTCTGCTTGCTGATGGCTGGCTTGGATTTGTATGTTTCAAGTGAGCAGGTGGTATCAATGGCTACCTAATGACTAAGATAAGCGTGAAATTGATCTTCTGATTAACCTGTCTCCCCAGGTGGGTGGCAGCATGCTCCTCCCTCCTGGGTTGAGTTACATTGTTCATTTCCAGGAATCATTTGTAGCCTTTGCTCTCTTCATTTTAGCTGATTTCTCCAAAATCAGATACAAACATGGTGATTCTGGTATCTGGCATTCCTCTGTATTAGTAGCTACCTTCATCCCTAGACTCTGAAGCTAGACATTTAACTAACATTTGTGGTGCAGACTAGAGAACTTTCAATTCTCTTGATCTTTTCATGCTGAATTTGAACCGTTGGGTGTTTTGTTTTTGTTCTAGGTTGACAAGCCACTTCCTCTAAACACCACAACTCATTCTGATGACTATGGAGCCTACATAGTTTCTAGTGATATGAATTTCAAAGTAAGTTGCATTATGGTTTTTGCTACTGTGTGAATTCAAGCATTGTGTACAAGTGTGGTGCTTTGCCTGTGGGTGGTTTTCTGAGTCATGACGTTCAACATGCCTTTATTTCAGGGTAAAATTATGGTCCCAGGTAGAGATGAAAATGTGAGTCACTGAATGTGTGGATTCTTGTTAGTTGCTGTCTGTTGGCTGCCTACATATCCGGGTTTTGTGAAAAAGGATTCTTTTGGTGGTAGGACACTCTGGCCTTGGAATGTGAGCTGGCATCACAAGTCACAGTTAAGGAGAGATGCATTAGACTTGGGGCAGGAAGCCAGGAGAATGCATTCCTTTGTAAAGGGATAAAATGCCCCAGTTGGGCTTCTCCCAAGGATGCTGGTTGATGGAATAGGACGGGATAAAGGCTTTAATAGAAGATGCTGGTTGATAAAGTGGAATGAAATCCTTTATAAGAGAAGGTTTCATGCATCTAACTCACTGTTCATCACTGCCTGTTGTTTTCCCGGTGAGAGTAATTCTTAGAAGCTACTCCTCTCCAAGACAGTCTTTGGCTCTACCTGTAACAACTAAAAAGTCTAGGCTTTGACACCAACCTGAATTTAATTTGTGTTATTTTAATACCAAATGGTGGTCCTGCCATTATCTAGTTACATAACTATGGGCTTCAGGTTTCTCGTCTACAAACTCAGAGAACAGTAGACTTTCTGGCAAGCTGTGGAAGAACACAATCAAGCCAGTAGATTGAGAACATTTGAACTATTGCTGATGCATAGCAAGCATGAAATTTACTGGTTAGCTCTAGTGCTCTATTGATTCGTCTGCTTGTCTGTCTCTCAACTCTGATAGGCTGAAAACTTGGTCATTGTCAGTATTACTATTATTGATGTTTGTGGATATCATGATTAATACAACAGATTTTAGTAGTGGTGTGGGTGATGTTACTGGGATGTAACCAGTGCCCCCCACAGGCTAAACTCTCTCTAAACCTGTGGGAATTATTAAAGAAATCAAACTCCCAAATCTCTCTCTCCTTAAAGGAATTGCAACATATTTTCATGGAATGCCAGGAAGGAGAGTAATTGGCATTCCATTGCCTCTGAATGTGTGCTGGCGAGCCCCAAGGTGACAGGAGGTATCAAGTGATCTGAAAGTGGGGTGCGTTCCTGCCAGCACACAGTGTAGTAGGAGAAGCAATTAGAAGGCTCGTTGCCATCTTGGAAACATGCAAATATCAATTGGCATAGCATTTCAGGAAGCTGAATGGAAAGGAAACTGCAAAACAAAAAGCCTTTCATGGGGGCGAAGGCAGTGCTTCCAAATCACAGTGATGATTATGACCACCATTAGAGTTTAATGAGCCTATGGACAGCTAATGACTTCATCTCTCTGGTAAACTTGCCAATTGCCCATGTTTCTATCCACATCCCTCCTTCTCTTCTGAGGAGCAAAATCGTGGTGCTATTAGCCAGACAAGAACAGTCATGGCTTAATTCCTCCATATATATAGCTTTCCTTTAGGGACTGGAAGTAGCAAACCAGAGAAAAGAACATGGGGGCACCATTTTTTAGAACCCTAGACCATCATCAGGGTTCAGTGCAAAGTTGACCATCCACTGCTTTAGGACCTACATTCCTCACCTCTAAAATGTTCTTGGTCACTGTCTTGCTTATGAGCACACAGTGATGAATCACACGCTATTTCCAAAAATGATATTAAAGATAGCCTATGCCAGTTGGGTGGTAGTGGCACATGCCTTTAATCCCAGCACTCAGGAAGCAGAGGCAAGTGGATCTCTGTGAGTTTGAGACCAACCTGGTCCACAAGAGCTAGTTCCCAGGACAGCTATGACTGCTACACAGAGAAACACTCTCTCGAAAAAGCAAACAAACAAAAAAGATAGCGTATGCCATTGAAATGTTCGTATTATGTAGAAGCACCATTTATTTTGCTTAAAATCTATTGCAAAAGCTATCTTTATTTTAGACATATTTTCATTAGTAATTAAATATAGAATTTGATATTTTAAGTTTAAATAAGTGGTCTACTAAGCTATCAAAAATAGTAAGTATAATAAGATCTAAATAGATATCAGAATCATCTTGATTAACCATACTATTACAACTTGTGTATGTGTGTATGGCCCTAGGGTTTTAATTTAGGTTACATATATGCAAAATATATCCTCTGAAACAGCTATACCCAACCTGATACTCTGATCATATTAATAATGGGTAGTATTAGCCAATATTAATATTCATTGTCAAAGGCAAAAGGCAAAGTTGGCAAAATAGAAATAGTAGGTACAAGTCTTACTAATAAGTTGCTGGGTAAAATATTTTTTAATAAAAATAAAAGATACTCCTCTCCTTTGTGATTGTGAGATACTTCTTTCATTGTTTTATTTTATAAATATAAGCCAGTACATATAATGTTCTAAAAGAATAGAATATATTGAAGGCAATGTAATTGTGTAGAGTTGTGTTAGATATTAAGACAATTCTTTTCATGTAATACTTTAAAATTCTAAGTAAGTTCTACAGCAAAGTAGTCAAATATCATTTTTCAATCTAATTCTTTCAGTAAACTGATCACCATGGCAACATAAAGGGCAGGGACAAATGTCTATTGAGTTGAAGGAGCAAGTTGGGCTTTAGTCCCAAATTGTCAGTGGTACTTTCTGAGTAATTTAGGGTAATTAGCAGTTATCTGGATAAGATCTTTGATATAACTTTAAGAAATGGTAAAAAAAAAGAACACCAAAAATGGAGAGTGATATTTAGAGAGAAACTCCTAAGCAACAAAAATATTTAGCACGCCATCAATCCTAAATCTGCTGTCTTCAGCTCCTTAGACATCAAGAGGAGAAGGTTAGTTTAAGAGTGGATCCTTCATGTCCTGATTTCCTTTTCATTTACTATGACAAAACACCCTAAGAAAGCAGCTTAGGGGAGAAGGGATTTCTTTGGGCACCCATTTCCAGGTCGTAGCCCATCATGACCGGAAGCAGCAGGAACTTGAGTGAGGTGTCTACCTTGCATTGGCAGTCAAGAGGCAGAGTGTGATGAATGCCTGTGCTCAGCTCACTGCCTCTGCTTTTGTTGAATTCAAAGTTTGGTGCTACCCACAGTGAGCAGGCTCTCTCCCATCAATTAACCCAGTGAGAATTTTCCCCCAGCGATGTGCCCAGCACTCCATCTCCCAGGTGACTCTAGACCTCATTAAGCTGACAGTCGAAATGAACCACCACTCTCCAACAAAAACATGTAAACGAAATCTAATTTATTTTTGGTTTCATACAGTGATCTCTGCAGCTTCTTTGTGTAAATAAAGTCAGCATATAAAAATATTCACATGCCAGGCATAAAGAATGTGCATGTTTAGCCACAGTGATACATTCTTTTATGAAATCTGTGATTCTTAAGGAACGGAGTTTAGATGTACTATGCTTTACATAATAAACGGATAAACCGTAAGAGACAGCATGCTTGTGTATGCATGCCATGAACTGTTTCATCACTGAAAGCAAGATGGAGGAGTTGACTGAGCTGGGCAGCTCACCGTGGAGCTAGAAGTACCCCAGCTGGGAGTGTTTGACTCTGCGGGCAAGAAAAAGGCCTAAAACCCATCAGTGAAAATCCCTAGCTTAGTGGGAATTGGGGACTTTTCTCATGGTCAACAGGATGAAGAGGGGAAATCCTTTCCCAGACAGGCACCTCCGCTGCTGACTTTCCACAGAGGTCCTGTGAACAAAAACTGTTTACTATGGTTTGAATGTGAAATGGTCCTTACAGACTCACATGTTTGAATATTTGGGCCCCAGCTGGTGTTCTGTGAAGTGCTGAAAATTAGGAGGTGAGGCCTCATTGGCAGACACAGACTACAAGGGTCCGGGGGTCAGTAAGCTCACCTCTACGTCTAATTCTCTGCTTCTTAATCAGGCAATATGTGACACGCTGCCTATTAAGCCAGTATGGCCACCTGGATTTCCTCATCACAATTGACCACGTCCCTTTAAGCATGAACCCAAATCCATCCCCCTCTCTTAATATGGGTCTGTCCAGGTGCTC
Organism: Ellobius talpinus; assembly: GCA_001685095.1. Lineage (NCBI taxonomy): Eukaryota > Metazoa > Chordata > Mammalia > Rodentia > Cricetidae > Ellobius > Ellobius talpinus. The sequence goes on from LOJH01011753.1 coordinate 22,149, forward strand.
CCTGTCCTTGACCACAGGGATGAGAAGATGACTTAGCGAATACCCATCAGCCATCCTTACCAGGACTCTTTCCTTCACCATTCTGTTGGCCCTCAGGCTGCTTTCTACTTCCTTCTGGCCTGCCCCAGTCCCCCTATTAGTAAAACAGGTACCACTGACCTTAATGCTCTTGAGTCTCTTTCATGCCTTGCTCTGTGAATTAACTCTTTAGCATCTAAGGGAGGGGATTGTGTGTGTGTGTGTGTGTGTGTGTGTGTGTGTAAGGGTGAGATTATTCTCATGTCAATAATAGAAAACTTTACCCATATAAAGAAAACTAAAATTTGTCTGTTCATGATAGAATTTTAAGTTGCATGTGTTGTCAAATTACAGTTAGGAATGACAGTGGTCCTTGCTCTAACTCCTGGGTTGTGATTTAAAAGTAGAGCACAGTCGGGCACAGCTCATGAGGCTCATGCCTTGGTTGTCTAAGAACCTGGGAAGCTGAGATAGGCGTGCATGCATTTAGACCAGCTTAGGTTATGCAGTGAGTTCCAGGACAACCTGGGCTTTAGAAGGAGACCTTTTTCAAAACAATACAAACAACAGCAGAAGCCAAAAAATACCGGCCAAAGTAAGCCCTCCCCAAACAAAACACAAACAAGCAAAAAGTCTATCTCACGGTGGAAGAGAAGGTGAACAATTGTTGCTAGAGACTAGGAAGGACAAAGCAGGAGGTGGAATGGTTATACGAACAGAAAGACTTGGAGAAATTAGGATTCATTTTTGTATCTTATAGCACAGTGGAATGAGTTGTTGGTTATGGCAATCTGGGGTGAATTTTTAAATAATTAAAACAGTATGAAAGTTCCAAACAGAACTTATTACCACTTGAGGAGAGGGAGGTGTCTGCCTACTGCCATGCTGTGATAACTACATGCTGAACACCATGTTGTCCCCTAAGATGTATAGAAAATGGCTTCCTTCATGATTTGTGATTTGTATTTCTGTGGGCGCGTGTGTGAGGATGTCTATGCTTGTTTGTATGTTCATCTGAGAGAAGCTAGAAGAGGATACTGGATACCTTAGAGCTGGAGTCGTAAGCCATTTTAAGTGGCCTGATGTGGGTGCTAGGTGCCAAACTGGGGTTCTCTGAAAGAGCAGCAAACTTCCTCTTAACCCCAGAGCCATCTCTCCAGGTCTAAAACATTATCTTGCTTACACTCATAAGGCTCTGGTTTTTAGCTCCAGTGCTGAAAAAAATGAATAAATGAATTCATGAATGAATGAACAAATAAAAAGAAAGCCAGTGAGACGCTCAGTGGAGAAATGAGCTTGCTGCCAAGCTTGACAACTTGAATTCAATGCCAAGGAGACACATAGTGGAAGGAAAGAATGAATTCCCAAATCAAAGTTCTCCCCTGACCTTCACACATGTGCATACACACACAGACACAGGATAACAAACACATTAAGTAAGTAAATGTGTATAAAGGACAATTTTAAAAGGTCAGGCTGATGTTCTGATGACAATCATATTCCTTACTTACCATGTTGAGCTTGTTTTGGACTGACCCCTATTACATGTTCTAATTACATACACTTTTTTCAATTCTCACAAAATATACATTAGATATAACATACTGTTCTCAACTTAAAGACAAATGAAGTTGAACAGTATAATTTGATCAAACATCAGAAATAATAGAGTAGCAAAACAAGGATTTGAACCCACATCTCTATGTGACCCAAGGCCAGGCTTTCTCCATCACATGCAGTTTTTTCAGTCTCTCCAACATGCCTTATTGTCTAACCATGTCTTCTCTTTATACTCAGGTATCAGAAGATGACTGTGTTGGCAGTTTTATTGTGTGCTTGTACATTACCATCAACCAATACTTACTGGTCTGTCCCATGAAGTCAATGAATATTTTGCAAGCAGATGGGCTACAGATTCAGAAAAAAAAATCAATGACTATTTGAGTGAGCAAGTGAATTAGGGAGAGTAAAAGCAGTCTATGTGCTTTCTCTTGGAGGGAAAGACAAAGATCCAGTCGTAAGGAGACAAACCCAGTGTTGATGGCTTAAGGCAGGAGCTCAGGCGTCTCTCTGGCTAGGAATCCAATTGCTGTTTTCATTCCATAAACTGATTTCCCAATGGATTTGAATAATTTCGACATTGAGAAGACAAAATCCTGTTTGTGGTTCTTTGTTGTACAGTTCAAGGCCAGTTTCCCTCCTAATCATTTTTCATTTGCCTCGCCCCCCCACTCATTTTGCCAGTTTGCATTTTTTTTGTGCTGCTACCTACAAACCCCTCTTCTTGCTGAGGAGTGCCCATTGGTCTTGCAGTTTCCCCCTGTGTCTATCAAATCTTCCTTGCACTCAGTCTTCCTGATCTGGAGCCCTAATTTTTTTCAAAGCCTTATCAATTAATTGGGCATAAAACACCTTGGCTCTTCTACACCTTCCCCTCTAGCTTAAGGCATCACCAGTGGTAAAATGGATTCATTTTGTATTTGCAGACATTTCAGGGGTGGGATTCATACTTTCCATTGATACCTTTTTAAAAAAATAATTCTGACAATGATGGAAATACTATTGCAGAGAGTTTGCAAATATCCAAATATACAAGAAATAAATGTGAAGATAATCATTTTTGTCAGCATGCAACAGAAGTATTTTTTTCCTTCTGCCGTATTTCTTTCTAGTCCTTTTCTCAATTCATTCTGTCTTACTGTCTTAATTTACTTAATCAGTAGGATGTGACTTGGGTTGTATGTCATCATGTGAGCAGTAGAGCCCATGCCTAGCATGTGCAAGGCCTTGGGTTCAAACTAGAACTGCAAATATTTATATATATATACACATATATATGTATATACATATCACACACATATATGATATATGTGTAAATGTATCTTTGAATCCTGCTTTCTCTCTCCCAAAATTAGAGAGCCTAAGATTTGCTTTTACCCAGCTTGTAGGCGCCAAGTAGACAGCAGGAGCTGTGGCTGTAAAGGGCCTGGTACAGCCTTGACTTTTAGATGCCTTCAAGTATTCAGTTATAAATTTGTTTAGAAAAATATGACTTCATGGAGCCAACTGTATAATTCCTGGGTAATTCTCTTTGCCTCTGTCATGAGCTAATTCTGTAATCATTTGAAACAGTTTCTTACTATGTAGAAACAAAGAATATATTAATACCTAGTTATATAATACATGATAAAATAATACATCTCTATTTTTTAATTTCCAAATTAGGCTATATGTGGCAAATGCCCTCTGTGAGTTCTGCCATCTTACGCACCTTAGCTACATGAAAGATAAGATTTCCTGGTTCACCTCCCACTTGTCAGCTAGCTTGTTTTCCTTCGCAGCCCAGTTTTCTCTGTTCAGACGTCATCAGTTTCTAATCTGTTGAACATACACGGTGTGAAAGCTTAACTTTCTCTGTATGGCTGACCTGCCCAGTTTAAAAAATTCACGTTTTAATCAGTCTGCTACGAAGGTCTTTACTCTTATTCAATTGCTGTTTTACTCCTTCACCTATTAAAATATTTGATTATTCTACCCAGGTCTAGATATTTGTCCTTTGTATTTATCTAATAACCAAAATTGAAGCTTTTCTCTGAAAGCAATTAGAATGTGACCCTCAGAGAGGTTGTTTTACACAATTTTCAATGAGAAACCTTTCCCTGGGCTGGGTCCTCTGAGACCAAGCATCCCCAGTCTTAGGCACGGTGTGCTGGTAAATCATTTTCTCTTTTAAACAGGGTCTCACTCCGTAACCTAATCTGGCCTAGAACTCACAGCAGTCCTCTAGCCCTAGCCTTTCACAGGCTATGATTTTAGGCATGAGCGATCACACCCAGCTTTTAAATGCAGTCACTCTTTTTCCTTTTTTATGTACTGTGCTTAGAACTGAACCTCAGGCCTCACTCATGAGAGGTAAAAGCTTCACTTCTGAGTTATGCCCCAAACTTACTGTTTGCAAATTAATAAATATGTCTATAATAATAATAATAATAATAATAATAATAATAATAATAATAATAATA
>LOJH01011754.1:0-14202 GCA_001685095.1 Ellobius talpinus
ACAGAGATCCGCTTGCCTCTGCCTCCCGAGTGCTGGGATTAAAGGTGTGCACCACCCTTGCCTGGCTCATTCATTCATTTATTGAGGCAGGGTCTCTCTATGTATCCCTAGCAGACCTGGAATTTGCTATATAGACCAGGCTGAATGGAATTAAAGGTGTGCATTACCGCACTGGGCTCTTAGGTGCCTTTTCCTATGGACGTACACTGAGAGATTAAGATCCAAATCAGAAAGGCCTAATGTGGTAGAGAGCTAGAACGCCATTTAAAGGATGAAAATATCACTTATCAAACAAATGACATGTGAGGACCTTTGTTAATAGAGCATTATATCATGAGCAGGACTGGTTTGAAACCAACTATTTGGTAGCATTTATAAACAATTCTACATGGTTACCACAGACTTACTGTTGGGCAGGACTGAGCCCGGTTCCAGATCAAATCAAACTTCTCTTTCTGCAAATTAGAAAAGAATAAAATTAACTCACAAATAGGAAAACATGAAAAGTCACGATCAATTGAGTCTTCCAAGTGTGAATTCTAGAAGTCTATTATGGCTGAAACAGGCTTTTAAGTTCTATCATTTACAAATCATCCTTATGACAAAAAGCAGGAAAACCAGATGCATGCTTTGCTGCTCATTGCTACAAATTCCATGTGAAGATGAAGTACTTCATGCTTCAAAGTCTCCACGGAACCGGCTGAATCCAAGAGAGACTTGAGAAAGCCTGTTCAAACAATGAGTTGGAACGAATGATCTAAAACATCATGACAAGTACAGACTTTAGACTATGGAGTTCATGAAGGCAAAAGTACATATGCGTAGGAGGTTAAAAAACAAAGGATAGGGATTTCTTCATAACCAAAAGGTCTGGCTTTTCCTTCTGTATGCATTTTCCTCCTTAATCTTACACATATGCAAGTTGAAAATATAACTGTTCTTCAGTGTACTTTAAGGCTAGCTTTGAACTCACAGAGACCTATCTGCCTCTGCTCCTATCTCTCAAGCACTGGGATTAAAGGTATGCACCACCATGCCTGGTGTAGAGTAAGATTTAATTTTAACTGGAGAAGACAGCTGTATCCTTTCTTAGTCATAGACCTTAAGGGTAAGGCAATGGCCAGTGATCATCTCTAAGACAATTTCAACAAGGTAAAACCAAGAAAATGCCACTTGCTAAGGGGAAAAACTGGAGAAAGGCCAGGAGGCAGCTCCAGGTCAGCTCAGGCATCTGCCGTTTACAGACAAGAATGCTGGAGGCAGTGTCTTGAATTCCCAGCAGTTTGGTTGGAAAATGAGAAGGAAATAAAATGCATCTGGAAACCACTCAGAAACATGAACTTACACTAGCCTCCCTGGTCAGAGACTCAGAAACATGAACTTACACTAGCCTCCCTGGTCAGAGACTCAGAAACATGAACTTACACTAGCCTCCCTGGTCAGAGACTTGGAAACATTTCTGAACCAGAAGGAGGGAAAGCAAACGTCATAAATATACCACACAGAACATCCAATCTCTGGTGCTCAGGGCATAATAAAAACTCTTAGAGCTGTAAAGTGTAAGTTCTCAAGATGTCATAAACACAGGAAAAGTAGGCAACTGCCCGAGAGGGCTAGAGTGCTAACCTTCATGCTGTAATACTTCTACAAATTACTTACAGGAATAACTGCGTAGACCGTGTCTTTTGCTGAAAAATACTGCTGCCAAATCTGAAATAAATAAATAAATAAATAAATAATCTGTGACATATGGGTAATCTTTTCTTGTATGCCAAGGGGTAGTGATAGCTTTCATTGGGCGAGTATTATTCTATCTGATAACAGGGAGGAAAACATACTGTAATGTTTTTACAACTAGTACATGATTATAACAAATTTAATAACATATGCTCTTCTGAATGATTAAACTGTAATTCTTTAAAACTGCCTAAGATTTAGATGCCCTTGGGTTCCCTGAAGCTGGAGTTAAAGGCAGTTGTGAGCCAGCTGATGTGGGTGCTGGAAGCTGAACTCAGGTTCTTTGGAAGAGCAGAAGGTGCTCTTCACTTGTGAGTCATCTTTCCAAGCCCCAAACTGTACCTCTTAATAACTCTGGGGTTGGAGAGATGGCCCAGTTAACAGCATCTACTGTTCTTGAAGAGAACCTGAGTTTGGTTCTTAGCATCCATCAGGCAACTTATGACTACCTGTAATTCCAGTGTCAGGAGACCAGTGGGATCCCAACCCTCTGGCCTCTGCAGGCTCCTGCACTCATGTGTACATATCCCCAGACAAGCAGACAACTGAAAACAATAAAAGGGCCTGGAAAGATTGCTCAGCAGTTAAGAGCACTGGTTGCTCTTGCAGAAAACCCGGGTTCAATTCCTACTGCTTTTATGGCAGCTAACAACCATCTGTAACCTCAGTTCCAGGGGATCTGACACTCTTTTGGCCTCCACAGGTACTGCATGCAGATGGTGCACAGACACACATGCAGGCAAAACACCTATACACATAAAAAAGTAATAAGATTAAAAAATAACAAATTGTCAAAGAAATTGCCTCTAGATTTCTGAAATAATTGTTCTCAGGATAGATCTTGTTGGTGATAGGTTTTCAGCAGGTTCTTTATCCCTTCCCAAATCCACACCTTCCCAGTCAACTGTGGGCCTTCTCAGGGAGCAAGGATAAGACCGTTTCAGAGTTTAAGGTCTATAGTTAACGGCCTGGGAGGCAAATGGTAGCCGTGATAATTTACTAGCTATTCTACCTTGGGCAAATCACTGAAACTTCTTAAATAATATCAATAAAACAGCAGTGATGCCAACCTCTCAGGGTTGTTATGAAGACTGACTGAACCAATAGAACCCCAAGACTGGCAGAATAGACACTAAAAATCACGCCAGCTTTTATTACTATATTTTAGGCAGCTCTTAAAATTCTGCTTTCAGAAAGTCCTACATATCAGGAACAGATAGAGCCTGCTGGGTCTGACTAGAATACAGAGCAGCCACAAGTCCTACCCCTCTACCTGGCATCAAAGAAGGCAGAGGGTATAGCTGACTTTCAAATACCTAAAAGTAGTGAATAGGTTACATAGTGTAAAATTAAAAGGAAAAAAATAAATCCAGTTTTATAAACCAAATGAGTTATTCTGGTGTCTAAGAAACATGTTTTTACAATGTATTATACAGATATCGTACACATGCACTATTACCCGTTAGCACATCATATGCACGTTCTGCCTGTACTTTTCACTCCTATTGATTTTATTATCCCCTATGCCTTTTGACATTACTGGTTTTTACTGGAAAGCTTTCATTTTCCCATCTCTGATTTCCTTCTCCACCAATTCTTCCTAACATTCAAGGCTAAGTTTATATGCTCCCCGACCATGTAATTTTCCTTCATTGCTTCAGTCAGAAGTTTTCCTATGAAATGTTTGCACCTCATATCTCTCTAATGATTGTGCTGGCTAGTTCTGTGTCAACTTGACAGAAGAAAGTCATTTGGAAGAGGGAGCCTCAGTTGAGAAAATGCTCCCACCAGACTGGCCTGTGGACAAACCTATGGTGCATTTATGTATATGACTCTTGTGCCTGCATTTATGTATGTGACTGCATTTGTGCCAGGTTCCTAAGAAGTCAGAAGAGTGTTGGATCCTCTGGAACTGGAGTTACAGATGGTTGTGAGATACCATGTGGATGCTGGAAATCAAACCTGGGTCTTCTACAAGAGCAGTAAGTGCTCTTAACTGCTGAGCCAACCCCCCAGCATTTTCTTAATTAGTGATTGATGTGGAAGGATCCAGCCTATTGTGGATTTTGCCATCCCTCAGTCCTGAGACTGAAAAACAAACAAACAACCCCCCCCAAAATCCAACAACAAAAAACAGGCTGAGCAAGGAAGTAAGCAATCTAACAGTATTAAATGACTGTGATGCTGGGGTATAGCTCGGTAGCGGAGAACTTGGTTAGCATGCATGAGGTCTTGGTTCAATTCCCAGAACTGCTGGAGGATTGAAGCGGGGGTTGCAAGGGGAGGGAATTTGACTTTTTAGCATTTTCCACTTGTTACTTCCTTTTTGACTGAGAAATTTGAATATAGGTATATATAATAGAAAATAGGCATATAAATCAAACATTTACTGATAATTATAAAGAAACATTCAAAATCATTTTCTCACATACATATAATTGCATACTATTGAGAGGGGTATGCTTATTTTTAAACAAATAACTGAATCTTGGCTGGAATTTGATATTATAGGATATAAAGAATCTTCAGTATGTTTCCGGTTATTTTTTTTTAAATTTAAAATTGCCAATGTTGAGAACATTGCTTTGCATAAATATTCATTTTTTAACTCCATGTCTTTAAATTGAGAATAAGAGCACCTATTTCCTAGGGTGGACATTAGACTTTAACGAAGAAATACCAGTGAAGCAGTAAGCATAATGACTGCCTGTTTTTATTATTCTTTTATTACTATGCTGTTAATTATCACATACACTTAAAATATGACTCTTGGAAGTATAAAGAATGCTCAAATAGTTTCATACAGGCTAGAGAGAAAAAAAACCTATAGGTATAAAAATTTAACAAACACTAGGCAGTGGTGGCACATGCCTTTAATCCCAGCATTTGGGAGGCAGAGGCAGGTGGATCTCTGAGTTTGAGGCCAGCCTGATCTACAGAGTGAGTTCCAGGACAGCCAGGGTTACACAGTGAAACCTTGTCTCAAGAAAAAAAAAACCCAACAAACAAACAAACAAAAACAAAACAAGCCATGCAAATCAAGGTACACAGAATGACCAAGAGGCAGGAGAGATCATGAGTGCTTTCTAGGAGAAGGTTCAGGAAGCTTCTAGAGAAGGTCCTTAGGACACAATGCTAAGGAAGTGAACACAGGGTTAGGGGAGTGGTTGTCACTGGACACCTGCAAACAAGTTCCCAACATAGTAATTTTTCATTTATTTTAAAACATAGCTATAGCACTTACTCTGTGCCAGGATTTGTTCTGAGTGCTTCACAAAGGTTAACTCATTTAATTTTCAAATGGCTCAAGAAGTAGGTGTACAGTAGTTATCACTTTACAGTGGGGAAACTGAGGCCCCCCAAAATTAACTTGTCTAGTCAAATAAGTGACAAAGCTAGGACTTAAAAATGGCAGCTCGTTTGGAAAGTCTCCGCTTTAACCAGTACACTATCTTCTCTGCAAGGCAAGCAAAACCTTAAGCGCACTCAGCTTCGAGAAGGTAAAGTGGGCGCAGGCAGGGAAGGTGACTTGCAGGGCAGCTCTGCTCACCACTATCCATCAGCACCGCCCCAGGGAGCCTGTTTGGAAAGGCAGTACAGTGACCCAGGTACAGAGTTCTGATGATTTAAATAGTATATGGGCAAGAGGAATAAAAACAATAGGGTAAGCCTAAGTTGACTAGACATATGAAAGCATCTGGGATAGAAAATGGTGTCAGAAAAACATGTGACCTTTTCTGTTCTCAGACTTGCTCATAGAGCACATACTTCCAGAGAGTATACCTACTCATTTTTATTCATTACCTGTTTTATTTCCTCTGCAGTTTTGTCTTTCACCATCTCAATGTTAAAGATTGAACTGAGAGTCTTGAAAGAAAAAATAGCAATTAATATTTACAATTAACAACCCCAGCTTAATTCTGTCTAAAGCCTTGTAGAAAAGAATGTCAGCAGCAAAGCAGACTTTAGTAGGTACAGAATAAGCATTCGACACTCACATGCTCAGAGAATGTGAGTCTCTGCTCCCACACAGACCTTCACAGTTCTATTCCTGGGGAGTAGCTATTAGGTCATCAAGTGCTCCCCAAATGCTTGTCTCACCAGTGAGTCCCGCAGCACTTTGCAGCTGGTGAGAAAGAAGAAACCCTGGCTGCTGTTCTACCAGGAAGCTCCTTATTTGCATAATAAAGGACAGGCTACAAATGGTGTTTTGATTTTCAAAGTTCCTTTCTATAGAAAGGAGAGCACTCATTTCCTTCCATTTCTTGTAGCCTCCTTGGACTCACACTGAAGCTAGGGGTCATGTCAAGGACACAAAAATCTAGAAGTATTTCTCATCTCTACTGCTGGAAAAAAATCACCTTATACAAAAAAATCACTGAGCACAATAAATATGTTCAAATTTGCAGACTTTTATTATAGATGTCCCATATGACTTCAGACTTGGATTTCGGTATTTAATTAGAAACCTACCTTGTCCTTAGTGAATCCTTTGCTCACAGGTTGTTTCCCTGAGGCATCTGTCTGAAATACATGATGAGACAGGCTATTAAACTATCTTTCCTCATAAAAAAAGAAAAAAAAAAAAGGAAGCCAAGTCACAGAAGTACTCAATCTCATTAAGTAATTCTATACCTAAGAATTCACTTCTATCCACTCTTTATAACACCATGCATACTATTCTAAGAGTTTATTGTTTATGGACAATTTTCCTTCCACTGAGATCCTGAGATGCAAGGATGAGAAAGGGGTTGTTAGTAATCACTGAATCCCAGTATGAAAGTTCATTCTAATCTGCGGGTTCCTTCCCATTTCTTTTTGGGATTTCTGTGCTTGGCCCTCTGACCTATTCCACACCAGCCATAGATCAGGTGGGAAATAGAGAGATGTATTTCCTAAAACTAATTATTTCTGATAGCATTTCTTGTGGTAGGTGTCCTCAACATTCTAGAGTCCTGCTGAGTTCTCACTCTCTCTATTAATTAAACTTCTGGTGATGGCTAATAGTCCCTGTTACACTGATTGGACTGAAAGGTGCCCAGGGACTTGTAGAGTACAGTGTGTGATGGCACTTCCTGAGATGATGAGGTCATGAGGGCTCTGATCTGATGAATGGATTAATCTGTTGGATTCACTGTATTATAAAATTGGGAGGTGATGAAGGATGGCTTACCTGAAGAAGTATGTCACTAGGGGCATGTCCTTACTCTACCTTATCCTGGTCTCTTCTCATAGTCCCCTTTCTCTGTTTCCTGAGCCCACACCCTAGTTGACATGATGTGCTGACATATTTGAAACCATGTGCCAGAACCAATCCTTCCTCATTAATCCATCCATCATTCTGTCAGAGAAACTTGGTAACAACTATCACACTTCCTCCCTAAAGGGCTAGAAACAACTGAAAGTGGCCCAACCTGGCTGAAGTCGCTCCTGAATTTGTTCCATGCATCTCCCAGCTTGGAAGTTTTCAAATTATAGGTTGTAAAATCAATTCAGTGGATTGTCATCAGAATTATTTAGAAAATGAAAAATAAGAATGCACTCCCCAGGCATGATGGCTCACACTTGCAACACCTGCAATCTGAACACATGGGAGGCCGAGGTGGGGGAGGGCCTAGATGAGACTGGTTTATATGGTGAGAACCAGCCTAAAAATAGAATGAGAATGTATTACATATCACAAGAGTGTTGTCCCATAAAAAATGTGTATGTTATACATGTGTATTCTAAGTAGCAGTGTAAATGTATTTCCTACTGCGGGTTATGGTCAAAGAGTTTGGAAAGCCTTGTCCTGGGTAATTATACACACAGCTTTCCACATGCTTTCTCCAGCTTTGACTGCTCAAGGATCCCAATGGCTAATAATACATTAAGTTCTGATGACACTAGTTCATTCAATCTTTAGCATGATTCTGTGAGACAGGTATTAATAATGTTATTTCTAACTCACAAATAGGCAGAACCGAGGCAGAGAGAAGTCACACAATCTGTCCATAATTACCGAGCTGGTAGTTGAAGGCTGTGATTCAGCCCCTGGCATGTGCTACCAGACCTGTCTTCTCAGCAGGAAAGTCACCTACCTCACTTCTTACACTCAATTGCCTCTGCAGTCATGTGTACATATTCACACGCACACACACCTAACACATAGCAAAAAAAATAAAAAAAAATCTTGATGGGTGTGGTGGTGTACGACTTTATTCCCAGCTACCAGAAAGCAGAGACAAGAGAATCTACGAGTTCAAAGTCTGTCAGCCTTGTCTACATGGCAAGTTCCAGGCCAGATTGACAGTGAGACCCTGTCTTTAAACTCTGAACCTCCACTGTAAACAATTCCCTGCTCCCTATAGCCCAGTGTCATGTGTACCTTCATTTGATCACTAGATTACATTCTTTGTGAGCAGAGGCCATCCTTTCATTCCTCTACATTCCATCATGACTACAGGATCTTGCCCAGAAAGAAGAGAATATGTATTTATTGATGAAGATCAGATGTTCAGGTTACTACCATCTCATCCATCAATGAGATCACTTCAAGGGTAAGGGCTGAGAGGAATGCTAGTAAACTTATAATACACAAAAGGACCAGGCAGGCCTTACCTTCTGCTCCACACAACTGATAAAATCACTTTGTTTGGAGTGCCCCACTGGTTGCTTCCGAAAATCAATGCGCTTCTCCAAGCGGGACTCAAAGGCAGCTGGGTCGGACCTGCCCAAAGGGAAATCAAAGGGTTAAAGCACCTAGGATTTTGAAATAACAAAGCATTATAGATCACATCCACAAAGACAGGACACAGGCATTATGAGGGTTTGCTTTCAGTTGTTAAGAACTGGGCATAAGCCTGGAAGTCAAGAAAATGGAAAGCAAAGCCAGCTCATCAACTATTATGCCTCAACATTATTTATCTCTTGCAGGTTATTCCCAGGTGATGCATGGGTTAGTTTCAGATACTTATTATAGATACTTAGACTACTCAAGATAGAAAGAATACTTTAAGTCATATTGCTGGGTCAGCTCTGCAGGCAGGAATCCTGTAGTACTCCTACTAGGTGTTAAGCTTTTACCTGAATATATCTAATTTTTGGCGTCTCTCTCTATCCCCACCCTCAGATCCTGGGCTCCAAGTGGGTGCTTTGGGAGAAGAGTTAGTACCCAGTATCTCCCTGACCTATATTCTCCAGAGAACCTGCAGACAGAACATCAGAATTCACCTTTTATCTTAAAATGGGGATGCTCTTCTGGCTTGAAGGCCAGGCTGGAGCTGCCAGGAATACTTCAGAATGTGTAGCTGACCACGGGATGTTTGGCTTTATATGCTAAGATGAAAACATCATCCCAGCTACTTGGCTGGGAGACATACAACACCATGGGTGAGGAGACAAAGTCATCTTGTTTAATCCTTTGGTAGACCTTCACAGTCAAGACATTATAGGGTACCCTCTATTCCATTTGGATGTGACACCAAATGTCACTATTTTCATTAGTATGTAGATGGGCTGACCTTTTTCTTTCTGTCTGAAAGGACTTGGTAAGCATGGCTAGCAGCTTGCCACAGTGGGGCACCTGGGCAGCAGAGCTCTTCCTAGGCTCCAGGGACACAGAAAATAACTAAGACACTGTCCTTACTTGAAACTTACTATCTAGTTGCAGATATGTAAATATGTACATGAGCACTACTGATCATTAAAACAAAAAAGTGCACAAACATCCCTAAATGACTGAGGTGGTTTCATGACTGTACTTTCGACTGTGTTGTTCCCATATTTGGAGCACATTTCACCCTCCCCCTCCCTCCAATTAGCTTCGAGCTAGACCTAGACCATACTATTCAAAGTTTTGGTACTAGATCAGGCGAGAGACTAGCAGAGCTAGGGTGTGAAAGCTTTATGTGGAACACTAAGCTGTTTGGACATAATACAGAATTCAATGGGACATGTTTTGGAATATCAGTAGGTATAAATGTTGATGGGAATGACCTAGAGAAAGGAAAGAAATCATTATGGGCTCTTGAGTAAGTGTGAATGGAACTGCTAAGTATTCAGAGTGCGAGTAGACAGACATCTCTTTGAAGATGCTGGTGGGTAAAAGATCAGAGAGAAACGGGTGGGGAGAACTGTGGGTCAAAAAACTATTTTAAAATAACAAATATTTGAGAATATCTATTTGAAGAACAGTAAAAGTACCCATTCATTTGTTTCATCATTGCTTCAAAAAGTGTGACAGATCACGATGTTCATGTAAAGGGGATGGGCGGAGGGTTCCAAGACTAGAAGGGGTGAATGCTAGGTAGTTAGAGGATGATGCTGTCCATGTGAAGAAGAAGAAATTAAGGGAGTGGAACTAAAATGAGACAAAACACAGAGTTTACAGTCCTTTCAAATTGCCTTCCTACACCACCAAACTCTCTCTCAAAGCCCCTTTCCATTTTTGACCTTCAACTCATCCACCTGGAACTAGGCACCCACTATACCTATCTTAACGGCCATGATCCTACCCCACTTTTCCCCCTCAGTGCTGGGGATGCAACCCAAGGCCCTGTGCATCCTAAGCAAGTGCTCTTCCGCTCTAGGTTTTACCTTCTGGAAGCTGAAGCATTAGGAACCTTGGCTTCCGTCAGGCAAACCACAAGCAACTGTGCGACCTCCAGCAAGCCTCCACCTCTCTCCAGACCCCCTACATTTCCTTAGTGAACGGCTTCAATGGGCGATCCAAAAGTAATTCTACTAGTCTTTGCAGCACTTTTCCCACTCCCAGTCTCCTCTCCGCGCAGCCAGGGAAGTCAGCTTGGAGCCTGGGAATCTGATCTCTTGGCTAGGTGTCCGCTCTGATTCAACATGTGACCTTGAGGAAACCAAGTGCCTTTTCTGAAGGCTTCATTTTCACATTTCTACAGAGGGGACAACTCTCTCGGAGCTGTCTTCCTCAAAGGGCTTTAATTAGAGTTCACCTGAGCGTTCTGAGAACCAAGCACAAGTACAACTGTGGGAAGATCCAAAGGCTCTGCAGAGACCAGCGATGTGACCTTAGGCAAGGTACCTGGCCTCTCTGAACTAGGAAACAAACTACTGGTATAGTGGGGACAGTACAAGCGCACCAAGCAGGGTAGTTTAATAGTTTGTGCCGGAAGAAGCTCTGCCCGCGCGCCGCGAGTCCCCACCCCCAACGCCCCGCCGGTCAGTACCGCACCTGCGCAGCTGCTGGATCTTGTCCCGGTAGCGGTCGTAGAAGGGGTTAGCTTCCAGCTCGCTGACCCCGCTGCCGTCTGCTCCCCCAGAGGGCAGGCCGGAGCCCCGGCGTACCGGGAACACGCGCAGCTGCGCTGGTGACACGAGCCCCAACCCCAGGGCGCGGCTGCGCACTGCACACAGACCCCGGTAGAGGCCGGCCACCTGCAGGACTGCGGGGCACGCTCCACCCGCAGTAGACACCACGGCCGCCATGGCCGCCCGCGCCTCCCCCTCCTCCTCCTCTGGGGCGTCAGCCTCGGCCCACGACCCGCGCGCCTGCTCCATCGCCTTCAAGGTCCGTAACACCCGTGTTCCGCCACCGAGGTTCCGCGCGCGCAAGGTTCCGGGTGCGGGAGTGGAGAAGGGACAGCGACGCTAGGGGCTGGTGGCTCTCCTCTCTGCCCACCGGCTCTGTGGGTGTAGTGGTGCGTCTCCTCCTAGGAGTCTGCCGGGATTCATGTCCTTCCTCCCAGGACCAGCAGCCTCTGCGCGCCAAGCTTCTTCTAGAAAACTGGCTTGGATCTTCGGGTTCTCGCTGGATTTGCCCCTTTTCTAAATTTACTTGACTCTAGCTGTTAACAGTTCCTTTAGCAGCAGAGGATGTTTGAACATCACAGCTGAAGCTTCTCTTTATTGGTTTCTATTTGCAGAAGGTCCCATTGGCCTCATACCCTATGAAGTAAGCACTACCCTCATTTTACAGACGGGGATGCTAAATTGGTTGTAAATCATTAAAGCACGAATTCCACCTAAGAGCTGAACTCTTTTTAAAACGCAGTGTCTCTGAAGTCTGGTTCCTTCTGTTTCTGGCATGTAATTAAACTACTCTCAGAGACGCTAGGAATTGTCCTCGACAAATCTTTATTCAGGCTCTGTTTTCATCCTTAGAATGTGTTGGTTTCCCCACTTCCACCGAACTAAAATGCCACCATATTCTTCACCTGTTGAACCAGATGTGGGCTTGGGGACAATGGCATCATCTCCGTTTCACCTGCTGCCAGCACGAGTGTACCTACCCTATGTGAGGGCAGTCACATGGAAGTCCTTATCTGGGCCTCAGTTGATAGGAATTCTTCCTGTGGCAGGAACAGAGCCTCCAAACTTCAATGCAGCCTGCTGTTAGACATGAGACACCCAATGCTGGGACACCACAGTGTGATTATGAAAGTCTCACTTTGCTAGTCTGCATCTGGCTCAGGATTCCGGTGCTCAAATAGGCACCCACTGCCTTCCTCCTCATCATCTAGAACTCCGTTCACATCTCAGCACCTCAGACAGACCTCTCTTGATGAACCTCTCCACCACTGAAAAAAGTATGTGCGTCGGGGTTGGGGAGACAATTGTGTGGAAGGCAGAAGACAATTTTGAGGACAATTTTCTCTCCTTTCCATGGTTTCCAGGGATCCAGCACAGGTCACCAGGCTCACATGGCGAGTGCCTTTAACTGCTGAGCCATATCACCTCCATCTCCCTTTGGAGTATTTTTACTCCACTTCACCCTGTTACCGCCCTCTCCTTTTTACAGAAGTTAATCACTGTCTAAACTTTAGACCTGTGGTGGTCTGAGGGAGGACTACCCCATAGACTCGGGTTTCTGAACACTTGTTCCCCTGTTGGGGAGGCTGTGAACCTTGAGGAGGCAGAGCCTTGCTGGTGGAAGGGTATCGCTGGGGCAGGCTTTGAGAGTTTCCAGGCTTGCCCCACTTCCAGTTATTGCATTCTGCTTCCTGCATTTGGACAAGGATGTGATCTTTCAGCGTCTTGCACCATCCTCCTGCTGCCATGCTGCCTCTGTCATTACAGATGCTCTTCTGGAACTCTAAGCCAAAAAGATCCTTGTTTTATAAATTGCCTCAGTCATAGTATCTTTTTTATTTTTGTTTTTAATTTCTCCTATGGGCTTGATGTTAACACTAAAATAGATTCTGATTTTGACTCCTAATACAGTACATTGTTGCACACATTTACATAATATTTGCAGAATCTCTTTTCTTTTTTCATACTGGCTGTGACCTGAAGGAAATTTCTTTCCTTTATCTTTTTTATTTTTTATTAAAAAGAAAACAAACTATCTTTTTTCATTTGCATACCAATCCCAGTTCCCACTCCCTCCCCGCCTCCCATTCCCTTCACCTTCCTCCCCACCCCCACCCCATCCACTCCTCAGAGAGGGTAATTTTTTTATTACAGTAACAGAAAAGTAACTAATGTAAGCACGATGTTTACATAAATCCATGGAGTTTATGTTTTGGGGGGAAGATAAGTGACAATGCTTGTATGTAGAAAAAACAAAGGGAGATGCGAGTCACAAACGGGGATTGCCCAAGCACAAGATCTGAGTGCAATGAAGGACTGATTTATATGGAGACTTGCAGGAACAGACTAGCTAAGAAACAGAAAATGCAAAGCATGATTATATTGTTGTGAAAAGACAAGAGGTTATCCCAGTGAGTGAGGAGACAGAGGCAGAGATGACGCCGATGGGTGGCTGGCTTTGGAGGCTGTGGCTAAGAACTGGCTTTTATCCGAGTGAGATGGGAAATTGCTATAGGCTTTGAGCAGAGGAGTAACATGGCCTACTTTCAAAGGGTCATCCTGATGGTGGAATTTGCGCCAGTATGTGGAGCAAATATGGAAACTTCTAAGGGTGAGTAATTTTCCTACTCTAAAACCAAGAGTAAGTATAACTTAATTGAAAGGCAAGAAGGATGGCAACCAGACTGTTGGGGATGTGACTCTAAAGTTCCGAAGTGTGTTCCAGGCTGGAGGTATGAAGTTGTGAGTTATCGTGGGATTTGTGTTCTTTAATGTTAGAAATGTGGATAAATTCCCTGAGGAGGGAATGTAGATAGAATCCTAAAGGTTGAGCCCTGGAGCATGCTAACACTTAGAGACCAGGAGAAAAGGAAAGCACCAACAAAGAGGAGGAAAAGCGGGGGCAATAGGTAGAACCAGAACTCTGTAAACAGTGCTGCTCTGGTTTGAATCTGAAATGACCTCAACAAGCTCAAAATACCCCCACCTGGTGGCACTATTTTGGGAGGCTGTGGAAACTGTGAAGAGGTTGGTCAGAAGGTCACAAAGGGCAGGACTTTGAAGTTTATGGCTCAGACCTGGGCTCTGGCCCTGCACTGAGCTTCCTGGTTACTGTGATGAGAGCGGTGCTCTTCTACCACACCTTCCTCTGCGGCTGGGTCTTCTACCACATGTTCCTCCGAGGCGGGGTCTTCTACCACA
>LOJH01011755.1:3235-17200 GCA_001685095.1 Ellobius talpinus
GAAAGCTCTTGATCCTTCAGCATGTGAGAATACAGTAGGAGATACCACCAATGGGCCAGAGTGAGTCTCTACCAGACACAGCTCTCTCTTACAGATCTCTTACTTTTGGTCTTCCTAGCTTCCAGAACTCTGAAAAATGAGTTTCTCTCGTTTGTCAAGTTAAATCACAGTCCGAGTGATAAGGGCACTTTCTTGTTCTGCAGGTGTGGTCCTCCAAGCATGGCTTTTGGAAGGCTACATTTGTAGCTGTCTATGCCGAGGTAGAGTTCAGTGTCAAGAAACCCAACAGCCTCGTATATAAATCTTGTTCTCCATTATCAGCTTGATTGGTAGGAAAAAGTGATGTAGTTTCCCGACTGTTATTCTTTTGTGTGACTTCTCACTGAACTCAGACCTCAATTGTGGATGAAGAGGCTGTTTGCCAGACTTTCAAATGCTGAAGAAGCTTATTCTGTCTATCCGCACTACGTCCACACGGCAGACAGTCCTCCATCCTTGGCTAATATGCAACTTGATATCCGGGCTGACTAAAATGCATTATAAAACAAAGGATTAGAAAATCTCCCTCCTCTAGAGATTGCTAAAAGATTTTGTTCATTGAGCCAGGCACGGAAGTTAGAGTCCGGAAATCAAAGGTGTGTTTAACAACTTGCGTGGGTGTTTTTCTGTTGCCTGTTTACACCAAAATGATGAACATTACCCAAGAGTTAATGGTGGACATTAAATTGTAATTATCCATTAATTACAATGTACATGCAGAAATACCTAGTTGTTTTGTGTGTGAACACACAGCCTGCATTCATTCTCAGTTCAAGCTTTGTCTTCAGTGAGTTCAAAGGGAGCCAGCGTGGCTTAAACTTTCTCTAACTCAGTGAATGGTGATCCGCTTAAATTGGAAAAAGGCAAGGTAACTGATGTGGCCCACTGGTGACATAATGAGAACGCTTTCTAGGCAGCTGCGATTTAAGTTAAAAAATTAAAAGGAAATTTCCCCCGAATCGGTTAAGTTAGAAAGTTAGACAAGTTTGGATGATCTTCAAGATCTTGTTCCATCCATATTCCCGCAAATCCTTAAGCTTCGTACTTGGTTGGGTTTTTTTTTCTGCCAAGCCATGCAAGGTAAGATTTCTCCCAGACCAGCTGCCTTCATTAGTAGCTAAACTGAATGCTAAATAAGCTGCAATCTGTATGCTGTCTTAAAAAGAAATGTAGTCTCTCTGTGATGATCGGGCTGGCCTAGAATTCCTGGAGGCGAGCAATTACCCTGCCTCAGCCTCCTGTGCAGCTGGGATCACAGGTGTGAGCCATGGCAGCCAGCCTTGTCTGTGTGGTCCTTAAGGAAATGTGTGGTTGTGGAAATGTTCGTGGATCTGTACTTTGACTTGTTCTTTGGCAGTAACTGCGGTGCGTTCGTGTATGTCTTAGCTACTGTTCTATTTCTGTGAAGAGACTCCGTGACCAAGGCAACTTTTCTGAAAGAAAACATTTAATTGGGGGCTTGCTTCAAGTTTCAAAGGTTTAGCCCATTTCTATCTTGGTGAGGAAGCATGGCAGCAGGCAGTCCTGGGGCTAAGAGCTTACTTACATCCTGATCTACAGACTTGGGGGGAGGGGCGACGACATGGAAGTGGGCATGGTGTGGGCTTTGGAAACCTCAAAGCCCACCCTCAGTGACACACCGCCTTCCCAACATTCCACCGAGAACCAAGCACATAAATATACGAGCCTATTGGGACCATTTTCATTCAGCCAGCTACAACGTACGTGGATATGGGCGTGTGTGTGTGTGTGTGTGTGTGCGCGCGCGTGTGTGTGCGTGTGTGTGCGTGTGTATACCACAGGAGGCTTGTGGAGGTTGGCAGATGATGCCAGATGTTGGCCCTTTCCTTTTCTCCTTGTTTGTAACAGAATCTCTGTTGCTGACTGCTGCATAGCAGGTATACTGGCTCAGGAGCCTCCAGGAATCCTCCGGTCTCTCACTTCCGTCATGTCATGGAGTGTTTGATTGCAGATGAACCCTACTGTATCCGAGTTTCAATGGGTTCCTGGGATCTAAACTCAGATACTCAGGTTTCAGGGCAAGCACTTAATCCACTGAGTCACCTCCCAGCCCACCCAATTATTTTATTAAAGTTTGGCTTAAGAGGATAAAATACCCCCTTTACTTCATTTTTTTTAATTAGGCAGCCTCTGGTTATGTGGTTTATAGTTGCCAGCTTTACCATGCGTCCGACAAGTCTTCTCATGACTGGCACCTCTGTCTCTTCTCCCCATGTGCTCACTCTGTGATCCTGTTCTTTTAGACCCATCTCCCTCTAAAGGACAGGTGCTCATCCTTCCCGATGCTGCAACCCCTTAATACAGTTCCTCATGCTATAGTGACCCACAGTATAAAATTGTTTCCTTGCTATTTCATATCTGTATTTTGCTACTGCTATGAATCATAGTGTAAATAACTGATATGCAGGTTATCTTGTATGCGACCCAAAGGGGTCACAACCCATAGGTTGAGAACCACTGCTCTTCCTAGCCTTAGACCTCTGCAGCATGCCTTCTCCAGCCTGAATGACCTGGACAGACCTACCTGCTATCCTGGTGTTAGTGCCCTCTAAGCAGTTCTTGCTGACCAAATGTTTTTTTAGAAAAACTATAAATTATTTCCAGACAGTGGAAGTAATAGTAATACCCCCACCCCTGTGGTGTTTTGAAAGAAAATGGGCCCCAAAGGTTGTGGCACTACCCGGAGGTGTGGCTTTGCTGAAGTTGTTCTGGCCTTTTGGGAGGACGTGTGTCACTGTGGAGATGGGCTTTGAGGTCTTTTGCCTAAGGTTTGCTCAGTGTCACAGGCTCTCTCCTGTTGTCTGCAAGATGTAAGACTCTCAGCTACTACTCCAGCACCACGTCTGCCTGCAGGCCGCCATGATGATAATGGGCTGAGCCTCTGAAACTGTAAGCTTCAAATAAATATTTCACTTAATAAGAGTTGCCATGGTCGTGGTGTCTCTTCACAGCAATAGAAACCCTAACTAAAACACCTCCACACACAAAAACCCAAATTAACAAAAAACTAAAAACCAAACCTCAAACAAACATTAAAACACAAAGTCACTTGTCTGGGGGTTCATGTTGTTCCACAGACCTTGTTGGACTCCCTGATACAGCATAGCAACTACACTTGGAGAGGTCCTACAAGGAAGATGTGAAGACTCTCCTAACCCTGATGCAGATAGGTGAGGATTTCCAGTGTCTGGGAACTTTGCTGCCATTTCTCTTCCCATGCCCCTGGCAGACATGAATAATCAATGACAGGTTCAAAATCACAGTCTGTTTTAAAGCACTGCTTAAATAGCTACTGAGAGATGAAATGGATTAGTCACTCCCAAAGTTAGGCCTATAAAGAAGGTAGGAATAGAGTGGGGAGAAATTATGGCTTATCTTTGATAGACTCTTTCTGGCAAACCTTTATTAATGTAGGCCTCTTGAGTGGAACCTGAAGTTTCAGCATTATTCTAGCAACTTCCAACCTACCAGGTACCATACATTACACCATGAATCACACCAATGCACCACACCATGCATCTCACTGTTTTGCACAGTATCTTGGGCAAACCTCACAATAGCCCTGTGGGTCAAGACTGTGATTTTCTTGGGTTTGAGACAGACACAGATGAGACTAGAAATGTTATCTGGAGTCTGATAGCAAGTGAGAAGGTATGCAGATTCAAAGTCAAATAAATACCAACTCAAATTTCTTTTTCTTACTTTTCAAAATGGTTGAGTGCATGTGTAGACTATAGCTCCATTCTATCTCATGTGTGGACTATATCTTTATTCTATTGTATATGTAGACTATACCTCCATTCTAGCACATGCGTAGACTAGACCTCCATTCTAGCACATGCGTAGACTAGACCTCCATTCTAGCACATGCGTAGACTAGACCTCCAGTCTAGCACATGCGTAGACTAGACCTCCAGTCTAGCACATGCGTAGACTAGACCTCCAGTCTAGCACATGCGTAGACTAGGCCTCTTTTCTCTTGTTCTTTAGGTTTCTCACACCAATACCACAAGCTTGACGGCTAGTTTTGTTGTCAGTTTTTTTCTTCCTTTGCATTGTCTTTTGTCGTTGATGTGTTTCGTTTTTTGTTTTTAATATATCCTGACCTCAGTTTCCCCTCGCTCCCCTCCTTCCAGATGTGATGGATGATCCGGCTCGGCTGCAACATCTGTCACCCCGTTGATGACTAGCATTGATTCAGCTGATCTGGCTGACTAGGTAGGTGACTCCTTTTTCCCTCCACGTGTGTCCCTCTAGAAGCTACATGCTCAATCTGTCCAGTCTTTGGTCAGGGGTATCAGGTAGCTGGGCTCCACTGCTGGAACCTCCAAACTGGCCCTCAAGGTCCGTTTGTTGTCAGTTTTTAAATTACACAGTATGAGTCTTCCACTATTATTCCTTCTCAAGATTATTTTGGATTACTATATTATTTCCATGTGTCTTTTATTGCCAACTTCAGCAAAAACAGCCAGTTGGAATTTTGTTGGGAGAACTGTTGAATCTAGAAGTCACCGTGGAGAGTCTTTATCTTAACAGTTTTGAGTCTCCCAACCTCTGGACCTGAAATGTGTCTCCATTTATTTAGCTCCATTTATTTCATCAGTATTTTACAGATTTTAGCATATTAATCTCTGCTGTGGGTTAGTCAGGAACTGTTCCCTGAAGAACTATGTGTCAAATCAGCCTTTGGTGCTGCTGGAAGAAACTCCAGGGGACTAGAGTCATCCGCGTGATATTCAAAACTGAAACATGAACCACTGGGGCATTTTAAGAATTCATACATTTATTTTTTCATCCAAAAGATGTCCTTTTAGATCTTTACTAACGGTCTTGGTCCTTTCACACCTACCTGGAGAGACATCGCAGCTCAAGGGTGGTTTCCAGGGGCAGGAGCTAACAGCGGGCTGTCATTCTTCCAGCTCCTTCAGCTACCACATGCTGGAGGCTCTGGGAGGTTAAGGACTGCGTTACCTCAAAGAAGAAGGTGATGGGAACTTTGTGCTTGGACTCAAAGTTAACATGGAACTTTCTTAAGCTGCCCAGAATTTCATCATTAGCCTTATAGGAAAGTTCTGAGTAGCTCTATGAGATGAGTTCTATATTTTTTTTGCAAGAAAGAAGTGTTTTGTGTTTTCAGACCTTTACCGTGATGACAAACGTTACCAAGTAGGTATTTTGAGCAAACAAACATACTTCATCTGTCCCCTCAAGGTAGAGGTGACATTTTGACACGTAAGAAAGACTTTCTAAAGAAACTCGTACATAAAGAACATTTTGGAAACCGTTTGAGTTTTTCATCTCTTGGTACAAACAATACACGCATGACACATGTCACAAAGTTGGAGACATAATTTCCTGACCTGTTTAAAGATTTTTCCAAGCAATTGAAGTACGTTTTGAATGCATCTGTTAAAAATACCAGCATTATAAGAACAGTTCAAAATTACTTTAGTAAGAACAGCGGATAGACAGCAAAGGAGACAAAAATTCCGGAGCCAAATGTCAACAAAATTTGCATAATTCACAAATAAGGCTGAAAACCAAAAGATCATGATTTACAAATTCCAGTGGTGGTGTCTTTCTATTTTCATCTCCCAGTGCCTTGGCAGGTTGAACTTAGTTCTAGTTGTCTTGAGAAACCACATTTGGTTTGCTTCAAACCAGCTAGAGCCAGCTTGTCAAGCTGCCCACATCATAAGCAGTTCAACAGGGCTGCGCTGGATTACTGCTCCTCTTGTGAGAATGGGAAAACATTTTTTGCATTGTGAGAGAATATAACTACAATCAGATTAAGAATATTATTTTGTCGTTACTGCATTTAATAATCTCCTTCTGTTGTCACTTTTATTATACAGACTATACTGGCAGAAGAGTCCGTGCATTCCATTAATAGTGATATGCATATATTGGGTCACACTTAATATTATTCCTTTCTTTAAAGATACACATCCCAAACCCAGTTTTTGAAGTGCTTTGCTCTACTCCTGGGAGCTTTAAGAACTGCAGTCAGTGGGGAGGAATTTAAGGCACCAAACAGCAGCAGGGAACCTCAGGCCTTATATATTTACATATATTAAGGCTAATTACCTTATGTAAACTGGATCTAGTTATATTTAGCTATCAGATTAGAAGCCACTGCTAAGCCTGCCCTTTGTTGCAAGACACCCCTCTCTGCCACTATTTCAGAAGGACTAGATTTGAGGAGGAAATGAGTGGGTGCTGCTCTTTGCCTATGGACAATGAATACCTGAGCTGCTTGGAGTGACCTTAACTCTCTCTGTCCCAGCCTCTCTCAGCATGTCTCCTCCAGCCAGGAGGGCTTTGACTGCCCTGTGCTTCTCTTCCCTTTATGTAGTCAATCTCAAACTGTAGAGGGAGAAATCCTCACCAGTAGTTATAGTGATTTCCCCCCAAATTTTTATAAATTAAGGGATAGTTTAATTTGGAAGCTTGGATATTATATGAAAGTCCTAGAATACAAGAGGTAAGCAAGTCAGGGGCTCCCTACTATAACAAAATACCCAAGACAATCAACTTAAAAAGAAGAAAACTTATTTTGTCTCAGTTTCTGAGATTTTGGTTTTGATTAATTGACCTCATCCCTTCAGCGCTGTTGTGAGGTTGACTATTCTAGCAGGAGCTCACACTGAAACCATTTACCACAGGAATAGGGTAAGAAAGAAAAAAGACGGAAGGAAGCATAGTTCACAATGCTTACAAATGCTCCCAAATCTTCCATTGGGCCCCATTTAGCCTTTAACGCATGGGTCTGAGTGTGGGGTTTGGGGTGAGGACTTCAACATTAGTTTCTAGCAGCATCCATTCTAAGTGTTTCTCTGAAGGAGTCAAAGAGAACCCCCCAAGTGCTCAGGACTCCTCAGGGGTGGAAATGACCCTGCAGTCTTTAGTCCACCGCTGATAAGGAGCTATGTTTTGCAGGAACACCTCTCATATGGCAGGCACGCCTGCGCAATCCCCGCCCCCTTTCACACACCCCCCATCACCCTGAAGTTTTTCCTTCCTACTCTAAGTCCTGACCTCTGGAGAACCTCAGGAGAGCATGAAATGCCTTGTGATACAAGCAGGCAATATCGAAGCTCTGAATACGTTTCCTTTTAATCTTTCAGGGCAGAGGGTATAGCTCAGTGGTAGAATGTCTGTCTAGCACTCGTGAGACCCTAGATTTAATACCTAACACTGCAAAAAATAAAGAAATAAATTAGTAAATAAAGCCAAGTTAAGCTTGTAAAGAACAAACCAATTTAACCTGAGGAGCTAGGAAACAAAAGAAAGCCCATCTCTGGGAGTAGAATGCTTTCTGACTTCGTTTGGAGCATCATGGCACAGGTGTGCACACAGGTGATGAGCTGAAGTCTTAAGATTGACCGCTGCACAGCATGGAGACTGTGACAGCTTGAGAGGCTGTGAAGGCACAAGGATGGTCTTCAGGGTTGGGTAGTGAGCTTCTGAGAAGGTGCTTAGATGAAGAGGGCACCAAGGGGACATGAGCTGAAGCCCCTTATCTCCGTCTGTACACATCCTCTAAACAGGCTTACCAGACTCTATGGAAATCGCCAGATAGGCTGAGCCAGGACAGCCATGAGCAGTTCATCTTGACTGCTACCCATGCCAATTACGAAGACAAACAGCTAAAACACATCATCTCCTTTCACCCACACTAAGCCAATGGTGTGGACTGTTACTCAGTGTTCCGATGAGGGTCTGAAGCTGGCCAGGAGGTCCAGGCATACGCGGCGTATCATGCACCAAGTCAGTGATCTCGTCACAATGCCACTGTGTTGGTCTCTTAATGAGAATTTCCCACGTACAATTCCCCCACTGTCAAATAGGACTTTCTTTGTAAGTAGGTTGTCTCATCCCTTACACTATTTTGTGACAGACAGGAGGTGTCTTCATAGCATTATGTTCTGAGAAAGTAAGAAAGGATGGAAAGAGGAAAGGATTCAGTGCCTGAGAGAGGAGCATTTCTGCACCTAGTGGTTCCTTCTGCACCTCCACAGTAATCCTTAGGAATTCACACAGCACCCCGACTCCCTAGAGTAGTGGTTCTCAATTGTCCTAATGCTGTGACCCCTTAATACAGTTCCTCATGTTGTGGTGACTCCCAACCACAAAACTACTTTCGTTGCTATTTCATAACTGTAACTTTGCTACTGTTATGAACTGTAATGTATATATCTGATATGCAGACGGTATTAGGAAAATTCAGTGAAAGAGTCAAAGAGTCCTTCGATCCCTTTGGGGTCATGACCCATGCATGGGTTGAAAACCACTGCCCTGGAGGATGTGCTGACCCTAAAGGCATGAGTGGCCAGAGAAGAATTCCTGTCTTCCTCCTAGGGTACTCCAGGCAGACTACTTTAGAAGTCACCTTCTCAAACACCCATCCTTCCTTCGGCAGTTTCAGTAGCAGCCGGCAGGGTCCCCCAGGAACTGAATGGGATTGCTCCTGTCCTCACTAGCAGAGAGAATAGTAGCTGGCTCCCTGTGCCAGGTGCTTTTAGCATCTCTGAGTCTGCTTTACAACCTGTTTTACTGCCTGGAGTCTTAACCGCTTAAGCAAATTACCCCTCCAAGTCTTATTTTCTTCAACAGTGAAAAAAATCAAGATGGTATGACCAAAGAGATATAGAACAACAACAATGTTCTGCTATCTGTCTGTCTGTCTGTCTGTCTGTCTATCTATCAATCTATCAATCAATCTATGTATCAATCTATGTATCAATCTATCTATCAATCTATCTATCTATCCACCCACACACCCAGTCTGTCTGTCTGTCTGTCTGTCTGTCTATCCATCCACCCACACACCCAGTCTGTCTGTCTGTCTGTCTATCTATCTATCTATCTATCTATGTATCTATCTATCTATCTATCAATCTATCAATCTATCTATCAATCTATCTATCTATCTATCTGGTGCTGGGTGTCAAACTCGGGGAAGGCCTTCTGCGAGTCAAGCAGGTTCTCTCTCACTCACTGAACTGTCTTCTCACCCCCTAACAGCAGCAGTAATAAGTAGGTTTGTTTCACATCCTGGGACCTGATGAGCATGTTTCCTATCTGGACACAGTTTAATCCGTGCGAACTGGAAACCATTGCTATTCCCCATCTGCAGACTAATAATCTGGGACAACAATTCAGAGTCAAGACTTTAATTGGCCTTCCCTAATCCAGAGTCTAAATTCCTAGCTTCCCCGCTCCTCTAATCCCACTTCAAAAAATTTGCTGTGAGGTGTTTACAAGCTTCATGACAGCACTGTAAACAAAATAACAAAATCAAAATATTTATACTGCCATCCTTATTTTAACCACAGAAAAAGAGAATTAGAAACAACCGGCACATAGTCCAGGCCTTTAAGAAATGCGTAGTTTTGAGAATTAGATGAGAAAACTCCCCCACAATAATGTAAACTGCAAAGCAACACCCATGAACGGAGCAAGCTCAGGATGGAGAAGCAATACCCATGTGCTCAGGGCATTCTTGAGCTGTGCAGAATGCCAAGCCTCTCAGCAGACCTTCCACAACTGATCTCACATCGCTAACCATCTCGCTAAAGGGGTGGCAGAAGCATTTCTGGTGAAGGGACCACCGTTTCGGAGTGACCTGAGGTTGGAGTTCAGGGTGCATGTTGTCTGGGCAAGTGAGAATGCTAACCCAAGAGACAGCACAGCCTGAGAGCCACTTGCCAGGGAAAGGGAAGCTGCCTTATCCAGGTCCCTAATTGGATTTGCAACACTATAATGAACCACTGTGGGTGTCTAAACAAGAGACGTGATAGGATTCAAAATACACAAAGGAAGACAGCCCAAAAGGACTGGTGAGGAAAACAGCCCAAGGCAAGGAGGTCACATGCTTAGTTCAGGGACAAAACGAGCATTTGAATCTGATGAATCTGTTTAAAAGCAGAGATCAGGCCCCTGGAAACCTGGGCAGTGCCTGTGGGGCTCATCTCTATGCCTATTGTATCTAGAACTTCATAAGTGTGTATAACATTGTTGACTGAGGTTTCTGTCCCACCCAGTCCTGCAGCAGTTAAGTCTGAAAGAATCACACAGAAGTCTACATTAGTTATAAACTTATTGGCCTAGTGGCTCAGGCTTCTTATTGATTCTTATGTTAACCCATTATTCTTGTCTTTGTTAGCCACGTGGTTTGGTACTTTTTTCGGCGAGGCAGTCATATCTTGTGTCTTCTGAGTCTGGATTCCTCTCTGATGACTGCGGACTGAAACTTCCCTCTTCCCAGAATTCTCGTTGCCCCACCTCTACTTCCTGCCTGGCTACTGGCCAACAGCATTTATTTAAAATACAAGTGACAGGGTACAGATCATTGTCCCACAGCATAACATTTGTTACCTGAGGTTAGGGGGGACAGAATGGATAGAGTGCTTGGGATGGAGCTCAGTTGAAAGAGTATGTGACTAACTTTTCACAAAGCCCCGAGTTCAATTCCCAGCACTGCATAAATCTGAGTGGTGGCCCATGCCTATAACCCCAGTGCTTGCTAGGAAGGGGCCAGAAAATCAGGAGTTTAAGGTCATTCTTAGCAACATAGTGAAATAGTGAGTTTAGAACTAGCCTTGGCTACATAAGACCTTGTCTTGATAGACAACAGAAATAAATACTAGATGTGAGAGAAAAAGGCGCTGCAAGAACAGATTCCCAGGGCACTAACTGTTCCTAGGGAAGCAGGACACCCAAGGTACTGTTCGTGGTGATGTGAAATCAAAGAAGAGCAGACATCCAGCTAATTCGTTATCACGGGCGCATGTAGGGGTAGAGGTACAGGGCTTTGTTTGGAAACAAAAGATGACATTCATAAGCCATGAGATGTCAGGCCCAGGATGCAGATTTGGAAACCTTTGGTAGACAAGTATGTGCAAGTTAGGGTTCCTACCGGCAAGCAATAGAAATGCACCCTAACTGACTTAGAAAGAAACTCACTGACAGGACAGTTCCCGATTCGCTGTGTCTCTGAGAGTTTAATGGACTGGGCAATGACTCAGTTAGAACCTTGGCCAAAAGTGCTTACCAGAACTAGCCAGCAAGGAGACCTTTGGCCATCTCTGCTGGGCCTCAGGTGACATCACTTGGATTGCAGGGTATGGAGGATCCCTGAAACTGCTACTCCCCGGAGGGGGAGACAGATGGTAATTGCCATTCTCTCCACCACTGGGAATATTTCTTCAGAGTTGAGATGTCTCTGTGAGGCCCCGGATAGAGGCAGAACCTGAACGGGACAGCATCATCCTATGGAGCGAGAGAAGCAGAGAACGACTTAGGAGCTGCTCTAGCAGAAAGGGGCTTCGCTTTTTGCAAGGAGTAGACAAGGTAGAAGGCATGCCATCTGCTGCCACCCAAGCCATGTGTTCATTTCCAAGAAGACAGACGTGAATTCTGAGCAGACAGTGGCAGGAGTGCCCGCAAAAGACTGGCTTCACCTACCAACATAGGGGGTGGGTGCTGGTTGTGGACTGAATGAGATGCTCCCCCATTCTTGGGCACCAGACGGTGAGCCTGTTTAAGTAGGGGTAGGATTTGGCCTTGCTGGAGGAAGTATGTCGGTCTCTCTGCTGCCAGTTTGTCATTAGAGATGTGCACTCCAGTGACTGCTCCAGCCACCTGCTACCTCTGCCCCAACATCATGGGCTAGTATCCCTCTGCAACCATAAGCCAGATAAAGCCTTTCTTTGGTTGTAGCAGAGTTTTGTTGATGTTGTTTTTGTTTGTTTCCCGAGACAGAGTTTCTCTGGGTAATAGCCTGACCTGGAACTTGCTCTGTAGACCAGGCTGGCCTCGAACTTACAGAGATCCACCTGCCTCTGCCTCCTGAGTGCTGGGATTAAAGGCATGCGCCAGCACGCTGGTAGTCATGGGGCTTTATCACAGCTGTAGAAAAGTAACTAAGACACTGGTGTGATAGACTATCCCCACCCTCAGAACCTGTAAATTACCTGCCACCAAGCCCAGTTCAATGCACTTAGTTAGGACCCACTTGTTTGCACTCAGCCTATCCCAGGTTAATGTGACCATTCTTGGAGTGGAAGCCCTTTGCTTTGTGTTCACCAAGAGCCCATCATAACCCAGTTTTCCGGGTTGTAGGGAGTGGAAACAGGTGTAAACTGCCTGCCTCAGCTGTTTGGAAGGGGCCCGAGCCAAACAGATTATTTGTAACCAGGGTAACCTTGGTTGAAGCCCTCTGGTTCTTTCTACCATCAGTGACCAGGTCAGTTTGTCACAGCACCAACATGGCAGTTTAGTGTAGAGGAAGGACAAGACAAAAAGGAGTCTTGTTTACGTCACTCCTTCTGTGTGTGATGTCATGAAGATGGGATCATGCCCCCTTGTAGACAGATATTAAAACTAAAGCTGAGGCTGCTGTATCTTGCCCAAGGCCCAGCTAGTACCCCTCAGGTAGGTTTCAACACCAGTTCTATCTGATCCCATGCCCTCACAATGTCCCCTATATTACCTTGTCTGTCCAGGAAGGGAGGGGAACCTGGCTACCAGAGAGCAGGGATATTTCCAACATTAAAAAATGGGAAGAAGTTAGTGGCACATCCTAGGCTTTTTGGGTATCTTCTGGAAAGGGTGTGCTTGGTGGCAGAGTGGGCAGCAAGAGTTCTCTATCTCGGCAAATTCAAGTCCTGGGACACAAGTCAAAACATGTAACATCTCTCTGGTAATAATGGTGAACAAATCTGTGACGAGGGGCCACAGCATCCTGACTGTGGTAGGCCGTTAGCTAGTTTCTGTGCTGAAATTTTGGGTGTGAGCCCTAGTCTTCAATGGCTGGTTCCTGCTCTGACTCAGCCATCCTGGTGCCAACACAGAGCCCAAGAAAGGCTCCCCAGAGGAATGCTGATGAAGGCCCCAGAGGAAGGATCGCTGGAGGGTGGACCCACCCTAATGGAAGCTTCATAAAGCTAGGGAGTTGGTTTTGTTTCATCAAAAGCTGGCTTCATCAAATTATTTGCTGTGGTAACCCTCCACCTGACAGGACTGAGAAGCTGCATTCAAAAAAACGCCTGATGCCACACACATGGTGCACAGACATGCATGCAGGCAATACACCCCCCCACACAGACACACACACACAAAATAAAATAAAGCAAATAAAAGAGACATTTGCTGAATGAGCAGTGGAATTGCAAGCATGATATGACCTACAGAGAGACTTGTGATTCATTCCTTACGTGATGCAACAGTTTGATTTTGATTCTTTCTTTGTCTTTCTTTGTCTTTCTTTCTTTGTCTGTCTGTCTTTCTTTCTCTTTTCTTTGCTTCTTTCTTTTAAATAAGAATGGGTCTCATGTGACTCCAGGCTGAAGCTTGCAATGTGGCCAAGGCTGGCCTTGAACAACTGATCCTCCACCACTTCCTCAGCGCTGGGATTATAAGCATGCACCATCATACATGATTTACAACTGAACTACTTTTTAAATATTAACAAATAAGAGAATATGCCTTGTCAACATGTTTCAGCCAAACTTAGATTGCCCCCTCTCCTCCCAATCCTCAAAAGGCTGCAAGAGTATGGGATTTAGGAGCACAGTAAACCAAAACAAAAGCAGCCCGAGAAAAGCCCCTGCCATAAACATTCCAGTTAATATGCACCTGGGTATTCTGCCATGGTGGAAACCGAACTTAATTTGTTGTAATATGATGAAGCTATTTAGCATTTCCTCCCCTTTCTCCTCCTTCTTCTTGTTAATTCTGAGTGGAGATAAATCTTGAACACTGAATTGGAGGACACAGTGGGGAGCCCCGCAAAGTCATTTGGGTTATAGCTGCCACCATGCCCTTTGCTGCTTCTGAGCAATTAAACTGGGGGGGAGGGAGAGAGAGAGAGAGAGAGAGAGAGAGAGAGAGAGAGAGAGA
>LOJH01011756.1:1863-27666 GCA_001685095.1 Ellobius talpinus
TCTATCATCTATCTATATGGGGGAAAATGGTAGTTAACATGTGAGTTAACTCAGGTACTTATTTATAAATAAATTATTTGAAATATACACATTGGGAGAAACTTAAATATACAACACAGTCTTTATTGAGAATTATCAATGATTTGATAACTCATAAAAATAAGTTGAAAGTGGGGGCTGGAAAGATGACTCAACAGTTAAGAGAATTTTGCTCTTGTAGAGGACCTGGCAGACATGAAGGCAGCATCTTCATGGTAGCTCACCACATTTGGCAGTTCCAGTTCCAGTAAATTCAGCAGCCTCTTCTGAACCCTGCATTAACTGGGAATGTATGTGATGTATGCAAACACATTAGATAAAAATGCTCATCCATATAAAATAGAATAAATAAATATAAAAAGTTTAATTCAACATAAATAATTTAAAAGTCTGAATATACTGGCTCCAGTTATATACTCCACATTTTTAAGTGCTCAGAACCTAATGCTACTAATTTTTTTAGGTATTCACAATCTAAATGATTAAAAAAACGTTTTAGTAAATAATTTTTATTGTCATTGAAGCAATCTTAGGCATTTATCTGGTCAAATGAATTAATTAAATTAGCAAATGATAAAGGTGAGAAAATGTTAAGTAGAGCAGTAATGATGATAGATAAGGATTAGAAATTGGAAGAAAGGGGATAAAACTTGAAAGCCAGAGTGTTAAAGGTCAGAAAGGACAAGTTTGAGGAGGTTTGCTGGGAAATTCTACCTGGTTCTATTCAGCAGTACTTCGGGTACACAACCAAAGAGATCTCAAAATCTGCTACATCACGTTTAGGTAGTACAGGTTATCTAAATATGGTTATCTGGAGGCTCAGTTCCTTGCTTGGTCTGTCAGTCTGCATGGGCACTCTGGCAGAACCCTTGACCTTTTAGACCCTTGCCAGTTCTCGATTCCAGATTGAGTCATGTCCCTTTCTACCATCCCTAGAGAAAGTAACTCCAACATTTGCCTCGATTATCAACTCTGATCCCTTCATTTATAGCTCTGACATCTTTTCAATAGCACTCTTGTTAGTAAGCAGATCCCAATAATGTCAGTAACCAAGTAGTCCCAGTTGATCGAACAACTTGTGTCTAGTATAAGCTGGCATATTCTCATGTTCTAGTGATTAGGACATGGATATTTTAATTGTTATTATCCTGCCTACCACGAAAAAGAGTAATTGTCCACTTTCAATAGGTTAGGGACTTGTCTGAACAAAACTACTACAGGGTGATAATATTGTAAGTTTAAAATGGATTTAAGGCATATAATCTATAAATATCATATCTCAGCCTGATCAGCATTGAACATATTCAAAATTTCTGTCACCCGACAGTTGGACAAAATTATCTAAAACAAATGTGTTTGTACCATAAAGGATTGAATGTTTCTCAAATATACAGATAGGCATTTTGTAGGCAAGATAGGATCTTAAAACAGAGTATAACGTGCAAGAAATAGTGACTTTACATTGTGACATAGATTTCCTCTTATGGTCAGAACAGTGGCTCACTGGGTCTTACTGTTATTGTCAGAGAAAATATATTACTGCATATCAGCAATTGGAAAAAAGTCAAAACTGAACACATGAATGATAACTTGTACTGAGTACGTATTATTAGTATTTTGTTACTATGGTAATATTGAAAAGGTTTAAGTCAAACCTTCAACCACCTAAACACCAGCCATGGTTTCTGTCCATCACAGTAGAGATTTTACTGTTGTCCCTCTGCAGGGGAAGGAAGGAGGTTTGTCTCCATTTGTACATTTACTTGCCAATAATGTAAATTTATTTGTTAATAAATGTGTTATTGAGTTGTCCCTGAATCTGTTTTAATAAGTTAATGGCCTTCTCATTGCTAATCAGTCAAACAATATTTACAATGCAAATTTAAATAATAAGTATCGAGATTCTAACTTTTAGAAAATTATCCCTTAAAACTGAAAGAACAAACTTAGAATTGATATCTATAATCAATGTACTTAAACTTGGAGGTGAGAACTTTTAAAGGCTATTAATTCACATGTTAAAGGGACATTGTAAAAAATGACTTCAGGGTCAAAATTTTGTGGAGTCTTAAAATTATTGGTGTAAGGCATTTTTAACCTAATTGTTCCAAGTATTCTAGACTCTGGAAAATGTAATATATGGATATTATAATAAGTTATGCATTTTTTTACTTTATAGGTAGTAGCAATACATTCCTGAGCTGAATGACTATAAAATGAATAATTTGGGAGAAAATATAAAAGACTAAATAATGGAACTCAGAGGTAGCTATGACATAAACATGTTTTGCATTTCCCCCAATATAAACACTTATTTATTGCCTTTCTTTTTTTTTGACATTAGGATTTATCTAATTTTTTTTCTTTTCTCACATTTGCATAGCTTGAATTTAGATGGAATATTTTACTATGGACGTGCATATTTGAAATTTTATGATTTGAAAGTTGGTGACAGCAATGCATTCTAACCTGTGGTGCTTCTGAACACTTCCAGCCAAGTGAGATCTGTCCATGTGGAGCAGAGCAGCTATTGAGGCTTACTAAACAGCCTCTGGGAGCATGCTTCTGAAGCTAACACACAATGCATTGTTCATTCCTGATGTTTTAGCAGCTGTCTTAATGAAAAGTGTCAGCTCAGTGTGTAGTTAATCTATATCATAATTAATAGAACCACAGCCTGGGACTAATGTGGTATAACTCCAAAGTCCTTGTTCATTTGCTGATTAACAAGAGACTCACTTTTAAGAACCAGTTGGTTATTTAGGAAGGAGTCTGGGGTGCTTAAAATTCTTAATTTCAAGTCTTCCATTTGATCATATTTCTTTTGAATATACCACATAGACTAGAATTAAATTGATAATGCTTAATAATTTAATACAGAAAAGCAATCCCCTTATGGTTTTTAGGCTGCACGTTCAACTCTCAAATCCAAAAGTGCATCATTAGGGCATTTTACTGCAAAAATGATAAATTGAGAGCAAAGCTATTTTTAATGTCCTTAG
Organism: Ellobius talpinus; assembly: GCA_001685095.1. Lineage (NCBI taxonomy): Eukaryota > Metazoa > Chordata > Mammalia > Rodentia > Cricetidae > Ellobius > Ellobius talpinus. Next base: position 4,905 of record LOJH01011756.1, read on the forward strand.
CGATACAAACGTCTACAATGTATCTTTTCTCATAATGTAGTGAAAAGTTACTTAACATCTGGAAAACAGCATGTTGATTGCTAAAATTTTAAAGTATTTATTTAGATATTTTCTAAAACTATTCTTTCTGGAATGGGACAAAAGTTTGTTAAAAATGAATACTGAGTTAAGCTGAATAATTCTATTTATATAATGCTAACACATACATGTGTTTACGTAGTGTTGTGACTGAATATTTGGAACCTCCTTAATTCATGTGTGGGAATCCCAATCCCCAATGTTGTGGTTTTCAGAGGTGGGACTTTGGAAAACTAAGTAGGACACAGGGATGGAGACATCATGATGTGGTTAATGTCTTATAGGAGAAAAACAAAGATAACTCTTTCCTTCTTGCTCACCCTCTCTTACCTCCATAACCCTCTCTTTCTTTTTCAAAAAGAGGACTACCATGCAAACTGCAACCTAGGGACACCTTACCACACAGTACATAGAACCGCTGGCATCTGCATAATAGACTTCCCAGCAGCCAGGATTGTAATATATTTTTTCCTTTTTAAGTTAACTAGTTTGTAGTAATCTAGTTATCGCAGGCCAAATTTCCTAACACACACACACACACACACACACACACACTATTCTCTCCGTGTGTAAAATCCTCTGTGTGAAGACAGGTATATATGGAGTGTGTGTGGAGGTCAGAGGAAAACCCTTGATGATTTGACTTCTTTTTCTGCTTTGGAAAAGGCAAGACCTCTTTGTTGTAGTAGTTGTTATTTGTTTTTTGTAATTTACATGAGGTTTTCTGATTCATAAGATTTCAGGAAACCAGCAAGGTATGCTAATTGATAATAATAACTCTGTAAGACTGATGTTTGAAATATTTTCTACAGTGATATTAAAAAATTATTTTTCTAGTTAATTCCTGATTTATACCAGCAATAAATTTGTTCTCAAGGTCTTGTCGTATATTTCCAATGATTTCAATAAGAAGAAAATTTGATACAACATATATAGCTAGAAACAGAGCTTGATACAGATCTAAAACCAACAGATTTACAGGGGACCTCAGTACAGACTTGTGATGTTACATAAGCATTGCTTAGAAAGGATTTTCTTTAAAAACTGCATCAATATTCTGATATGTAAAGTCATGATTGACATTTTACCTATCAAAAATATAATTGTGATAGTGAAATAATTATAGATAATATGTAAAATGGCACACGACTGAGCAAAGTCTTCTTGCATTAATTAATAAATTAATAATGATCTTTCTGACAATGTACAATAAGCTCTTTGAATAATTCTGACATGATCCTGCTTTGATTACACACAAAGCTTTTTGATTAAAATGAATAAAAATTAAACCTCACAATTTTTACTTATTTCTCCTGTTTTTAACTTTTAGTTCTTGCATTTGTATGAAATCTATAAGAATAAAACAATGAGCTCGCACCGCTGTTGCTAGCATTTTCTCTCAATAGATTCGCTTTTTCTTCTCTTTTCTTTATGTTAAAGTGATTCAGAGCTAGTTCTCCTAAGAAGAAGGGCATTCTTCCAATACCTAAAATTAATCACAGCACAGAAGGAAATTTAACATTCGTGAAGTGTTAACAAATATGTAGGTGCTCTTGAAGTTATGGAAATTGTTTTCACAATGTAAGACAACATACTGTTTGTATTGTTGAAAGAGCACACAGCTTTTTATTCTTTCCAGCTCGAAAGTAAATTAGCTTTGAGTAACTTCCCACTATACTAGTCCTCACATCATCATATCTTAGCCATCATATATCATTGTATCATTTACATAGTATTGAACAAAAGGAGCCATGAGTTATACTTAAAATTCATTGATTAATCCTCAGCGTGCTGGGTAGTTTTCTATCAAGTAGATACCAGCTAAAGTAATTTGGGAAGAATTAGCACCTTTACCTTGTCCCAAATAGGGCTCAAAATCTCCATTCCTACACACCTTAGACCTTAAGGTGCTAGTATGTGTGGTGATTTGAAAAAAAAAATAGACCCCCAAAGGGAGTGGCACTATTAGGAGGTGTGACCTTGTTGGAGTAGGTGTTGTGTTGTAGGAGGAAGTGTGCCACTGTGGGGGTGAGATTTGAGGTCTCTTTTGCTCCAGTTTCACTCAGTGTGACGCATGGTCTACTTGCTGTTGCTTACATAACAACTTGTAGCTAGCTAGTACCATGCCTGCCTGCATGCTGCCATGCCCCCTATTCTAATACTAATAGACTGAGCCTCTGAAACTATAAGTGAGCTGCCCCAATTAAATGTTTTCTTTATAAGAGTTATCTTGGTCATGGTGGCTTTTCACAGCAATAGAAACGCTAACTAAGGCAGTATGTCTGTTGACTAAAGTCTGGACCCAATACCAATTTGACAATACTTTCTAATTTCAAATCTCACTGACTCAGACAACTTTCTAAGAAGGAATGGCAAATGGCCTGAGGTTTCCCACTGTGAAAGCTATTCTTGATTGCCAACTCCTCCATACCTGCAATTAACTAAATTCCAAGCAACTTCACATATTTGAGAAGGAATTTTAGTTAATTGGATATTTTGAGACCAGGAGAACCACCCTTAATCTGAGCCACACCTGCTCTTGTGAAAGACATGGAAGAAAGTTTTGGCTTTTCACCTGCTTACAATCATTCTCATTGGCAAGTTCACCTATCCTCCTGCTAAGGGATTCTTTCTAAGGTATCAGAGCCAATTTCTTCAGGATTCTGACATATATTGAAGACAGGCTGAAATATCCTGCCTTGTGGACTGAACAACTACTGGATTCTGGTACGTTCTGTCTGGAGACAGCCTTTGTTGGACTAGCTGTACTACAGCCCTTAAGTCACTCTAATAAATCTAATAAATCCAGAATATTCTTTTAGTTCTGTTCCTTTAGAGCAGTGGTTCTTAACCTGTGGGTCCTAACCCCTCAGAGATCATTGAAAAATACAGATAATTACATTATGATTCATAACAGTAGCAAAATTACAGTTAGGAAGTAGCAACAAAAATAATTTTATGGTTGGGGTCACTATATGAGGAACTGTATTCAAGAGGTTGCAACATTAGGAAAGTTGAGAAACACTGCTCTAGAGAACCCCAAGTAATACAGCCACCTTCAAGTCTCCTTTCTATATCCACTCTTGCCATTACATTTTTTTATAGTTTTGTTTATCAGGTTTTACGAACTCAAATTTCTAAAAAAAAATCCCTATTTTTTTTCTTAGAGATTGCTATACTGATTTTCAAAGTGGTTGTACCAGTTGCATTCCCACCAGCCATGGAGAAGTGTTCCCTTTACCCCACATCCTCTGGGGATTTCTCAGAAAATTAGGAAACAATCTGCCTCAAGATCCAGCAATACCACTTTGGGATATTCAAAGGATGCTCAAGCATACCACAAGAACATGTGCTCAACTGTGTTCATAGCAGCATTGTTCTGGTTATTTGTCATAACCAGAACCCAGAAACAACCTAAATGCCTCTTGACCAAAGATTGGATAAAGAAGATGTGGTACATTTACTGGAGTACTACACAGTGGGAAAATATATTTACATCTTGAAATTTGCAGGCAAATGGATCCATCTAGAAAACATCATATTGAGTGAAGTAGTCCAATCCCAGAGAGACAAATATAGTATGTACTCACTCATAAGTGGCTTTTATACATAAAGAAAAACCAGCCTACAATTCAGAATCCCAAAGAACCTAGACAACAAAGATAACCCTGAGAGAGTCATACATGGGAAGTAGGAAAAGACAAGATCTCCTGAATAAATTGGGAACATTGGGTTCACGGAAGAGGTAGAAAGGGACAGGGTAGGATGTGAGGGGAGAGGAGAAAATATATAGCTCAATAAAAATAATTTAAAAATGCTTGTCATGACATGCTTTGTATTATTCCATTCCCCAAAATGAATCTTACTGCATTAAAAAATAAAATAACATAAAAATTCTAAAGTCTCTCAGAGGTTAATCTGGCTTGTAAGTCTTCCCCTAGCAAACTGCTCTCCCATGTTGCCTCCCTATGCATCAGAGATGAACTATTGACCTCTTTTGTGACACAAAAGCTCTAATTAAGGTCTGGGACCTTTCCCCTACTGAGGGATTCCCTAATTTTGTCCAGAACAAAAAGACAGGTCCGGTTGCTGATATATTGGCAATTGTCCTGTGCTGTTTAAATTCATTGAAAAGTGGACCTCCGACTTCAAAATCAAGCATGTTTGTCTCAACATATTTTTAAACCCTATCCTGGGTCATACAGGACCCTTGAATCTGCAAGGGGGAGAAGGAAACAACTCAGATAAATAAAGATATTTTACCCTAAAGGAAAGCAAATTGGGAAACTATTATTTATATAATAAAATAGAAATGCCTATAGGAAAAACAACCACTGAACAAGTGTACAAAAGGCAAAAGCTAGCCCTCTGACTGTGCCAGGTAAAGTGCACAGTATTGTTGTTGAAATGCTGGTATTCTCTTGTCCTGGAACTGGCCTGGTAACACCCCTTAGGGAGATTTGAGAAGTTAAACTCTCTACCTAGAGACAAACACAACTTTCGTGTTGTTTGGAAACACCTTTATGCCTTTCTCCTTCCCTTGGCTTCTGAAACTCTGAGAGACCCCTCATGCTGTGATTCTAGCTCTTTAACCTATTAACTGTTTCTTTGAGTTGAGAGTAAGAACTTCCTTCCTGTTTCTTTATGTTCCTGGTTTGGGCCTACCTGCCTAGGACATCGGTACCATGTCCTCCTGGTATTGATTTAACTGAAGTCTTTTAAAATAGAAACGTGTAATGATACTCATGTCATCTGTGAGATGGTGGATCACACAAGGCTTGTGTTTTGATGGGAGTGGCTGTGTGATCTCTTATTATGGAGCTGAGCTCTGTTGAGCAGGAGGCAAAAGAGTGCTTTGCTGCTATCTTGGCTGGTGATTTCATTACGATGGTAGTAGCCATATGACTTTGCCATCATCTTTGCAAATGATAAAAATAAGTCAAATGCCATGTGACTTCACTACCATGTTGGTTATTATAACCTCATAGCATATAGCAAATCAACAGTTCCCAGAAAACTTCTTGTTTCATTGAGTCCTCTTAGGTTTATGTTTTTATGTTAGACTGAGAAGGTTATGGCAGAACTCCAAGGTGTTTGTTTATTTTGTAATTTTAATATTTTCTTTTAATTATGACACAGATTTTATATGAGATATTTTTTTGCCTTCTAAAAAGGAGCTGAAGGGATGAATTATCAAGTGCTAGCCAAGCCACTGCCATGGAGGAGGTGCTATGGTGAGCTCTGCCCAGTGCCAATGCCTGCTATTTCCCCCTGGCATCTCCAGGCCCATTTTCCTCTAGTTGAAAGAAATATTATTTCTCTCCTCAACACTACTTTGTTTCATAGGTGTCTGCTTTTGCATCTGCCTGATCAAACAATATGTTTGCTAATAATCTTTTAAATTTCACTTTCACAATAAGGAATATAAAATACATAATCTAAAAATTGTTCCAAATCTTGGTTTATTGAAGTACATCCTATGTATAATGAGATGTTTAAAGATGGTCCACATGTGATTACATTTTTTTTATCTCACATACTTAGTGCCTAACTGATGTATAAGCAAATGTTCATGCAGTTGCTAACTTGGTTCAATTTCATTTTGTTCGTAGTAAAACTAAAATTTTAAGAAACAAATAATTATGAAAAACAAAATGCATATTCAGTCAATGTGACAACAGAGCTAAAAACAGAAATTAGATGACTAATGGTTCTAAAATATAAAATGTTAAATCTGCTTTTAAGGACAAAAGACAGAATTATACAGTTCTGCTTCAAATGTTAATCGCCTTGATACTTCTTGCAATTTGGGTTCTGTGTCACTTTTCTGATTGCATGGGCATATAAATTAACGTTAAGTGATGTTATCCCTACTTCACTATATATTTTTCCTGTTGAACATTTGTTCTCCCATTAGAAAAGAATAACTATGTCTGTACTTTAAATACATCTGTATATAAATATATGTTAAGGGTTTTGAGGACATATTTCACCACTACTATAACTTCTTTATAAACAAACAAATAAGCATTTTTTTCAAAATTCTTAGCCAATTTATGTTCAAAACAGTAGTATCTCTTATAAAATTGGATTTTTGTCTATCTTCTAAGTTGATTATTGACCATCTTCAAACCTTCTGCTTTGCTGACCTAAAAAGATCAGAGCAGAAGTTGTTAAATGTTAATATTCTTTACAAAAATAGGAGATGAACAGGTCATCTAAGCCAACTTATATACCCCTTTTAAAGTTTTATTTTCTTTTTTAAATAAGGCTGTAATGAGCCTTTCTCTGTCCCACCAGCCAGCTCCCAAATAATGACATGGAAACTTGTTATTAATTATGAAATTTCACACTATATCTTAGGCTTATTCCTAACTAGTTCTTATAACTTAAAATAATCCCTTTTTTATAATCTATATTCTACCATGTGGCTTTTATCTCTCTCCCATTTTGTGTGTCCAACTCCTGCTGCATTTCATTGGTATCTCTTGCTTGCCTACATCCCTGAGTTCCTCTCTTGTTCCTGTAAGTTCCACCTATCTCTCCTGACTAGCTATTGGCCACTCAGCTTTTTATTACACCAATCACAGGCACATATCGTCACAGAGTGTAAAATATCCCACAACATAAGACCTATCTATGTGACCATAAAAATGATTCTAACTATACTAAGTAAAAAAAAAAAATCAGTATAACTGTTGGGATCATCCACACTGCCATCAGTAAGCCCTATCCTATTCTCTATACATAAGTTCAAAAAAATCATTGTTTTCCCAGGATGACCATGGATGAAACTGAACTTTGGGTTGTCATTTGGGGCCTTAAAAAGAGAGGACAGATATTGCTTAGTTTCCCCTCTCCCTTAGGGAGAAAATTCTTGCAACAGATAGCAAATTCATTTGTTGTTACTAGTATGTCTTATGGTATTAAGAAACAACAAAAAATGTAAGAAGGATAGATGTAAAGATGGAAATTGTTTTGGTAGAGAAAGATTTATGTATGAAGAGGAAGATATATGGATATTTCCAGAGTGGAAAAGAAGTCTAAAAAGCTTTTGCAAGTTATCAAGGTTTAAAAAAGATATTTTAGGTATATAGAAGATGAGTGTTAGAGATGAGATGTGTTATTAAAGGTTTTAAACTCTAAGATTAACAATTATAAGAACTGTCTAAAAGGCATGTTAAGTTGTGATGGTCTGAATAAGAATTGTGAGGGTTTGAATAAGAATGCTCCCCCCATAGGTTTGTAGATTTGAATGCTTAGTCATTGGGGAATGTCACTACTTAAGAGGTTTGGGGGTGTGGCCTTGTAGGAATTATGTCACTGAGGTTGTACTTTGAGGTCTCAAAATTCCAATACAGGCCCAGTATCTCTCGCTTTTCCTGCTGCCTACAGATCCTATGTAAAACTCTCAGACACTTCTCCAGCAACATTTTTTGGCTGCTTCTGCCATAATGATAATGGATTAAACCTTAGAAACTGTAAACAACCACCGAACTTTCTTTTTGGAAGAGGTGTTGTGGTCATGGTGTCTTTTCTCAGCAACAGAATAGCAACAGCAACTAAGATTCTAATCAAAGTTTATTTATAAATGTCTGCTTATTTAAATACACAGCAGTTAAAAGTATCAGGCTAGTATAACTCATCTTCTGGTTATCTAATAACCATACTTGGAGGCTATTCTAATGTGATTAGAGGGGTTGAAAGGGAAAATATTTTTATCTTCGCCTTCAAATCAATGGAATCTCAGGGTTCTGTGGGTAATCACTTGAAATGCTCTGTAACAGTGAAAAGTCACTCGTTCTCTTGTTCAGGCAGGTCATGGAGACCCTATTTTGTGAATTCCAATCAGTGGTAAGTCTACAAAGAGGAGAGTCAACAAGGAGAAAATCAATCCAAGAGAAACAATGTTCAAAACAAGGTCTTTGGTTTATCTTCCCATGGCTGATAAAAGAAAAACTAGAGATGGAGATTCTTTTCACACTCAAGTGACCCCAAGGATCTGATTTTCAATTGACCTTGATAGAACAAATGCAAAAATTCATCTTGCCTACCAACATGGTCTTAAACACCCATTAGGAAATATAGCCATGATTAAAACGATCCATGTGTGTCTTTAATAGTTCAAGGGACTGAAGTCCTGAGATTACGCTGAAACATATGAAATGTTATTTGAACAATGTTTCTCATGACAAATCTCTTGATTGTGTGTATGTCTGTGTTATACAGAGAGAAACAGAGAGAGAGAGATAGACCATAGGACAAGACCTTGACTTACTTCAGCTCTACAGTGTCTATGCACATCTAAGAAAACCAGGCCAGTCTTAAATACAGAGGCCAAATCTAAAAGCTGCATTTACCAACAATGGAACACCATCCCTTTCTGAGGGAGCGCTTATCACGGTTGTCATGCATCCTTCTGCACCCTAACTGCCCACATTCCCTAGTTAAAGGAGATGGCCATATATACCGTCATCAAACTCACTCATTTGGGAAATTATTTAGGATATCCCAGTGGTATCCTTAGGATTTGCCAGACAATATTAATCACAGGACTCAGTGAGGTTCTGCATGTCTTTTAACCCGTCAGTTAGGTGCTGCCTTTAACTGACTTCTCTTTCAAAGCTTCCAGATGCTTCTTCCTCATTCCAGAGTTTAATGCAATGAAAACAATTACCTTGTCCTTCTGCAGGCCTCCACTACATGGTCCAGGCAGTTTCACAGTTACAATTCATACTACTAAACAAGGCATTTGAATAATTTACTTCATTAACTTTGTCTCATAACATTCCCCACAAGTTATAATAGAGGATACCTGATGGCCAGTTCTCAACTTAGGCTGGTTGGTGAAATAAAATGCCTGAAGCTCTTCCAGTTGGTTTAGCCATTCCAAACCAACGCCCTTACCTTTTGTAACCAAGCTGGGCAAAAGTTCTTTAGATGGTTTTTCTTGCATGTGCTTTTCCTCTGCTAAAGCCAAAGCTACCCAACTGTTTTTAACGGCACTTTCAGTAAGAATTATAATAGTACTAACAACCTCACATTCTATATGTTGTAGAGGCTACCTCACTCACATAACACACTCCAGAGATGCATATGGATATCATATAGTTGTCTTATATTCTGGATCTTTGCCATTTGTGAACTTTAATTGTGGCCCCTTGCAGCCTCCACTGAGGCACTATAACTGGTGCCCTTCTACGCATCCCCTTTTGCCATAAATAAAGCCGTTAGCGTGGTCTGTCCCTGTAACCCTCTAGCAGCAGTTCAGATGACCTCTGAAGGTAGACTAATGGGCCATCCAACCCATCCTTATTTCCAGCACTCTGGGGATTTTCTCAAGTCTCAGAAAAAAGCAACCAGACCAAGGACTTTTTTCCATCGGTGAACCTCTCTGTCTTAGCTGCTCTCAGAAAATATCAAAAACATTTCAGATTAGCTTAATATTATTCAGGACCAACTTAATGTTTGGCTGCTGTGATTCTCCACAATCAGAAAAGATATGCCACTCTCCTACCTTTCCTCTATTCTTAGGATCTGGAATGAAGGGTGAAAGACCTAGAAGCCTCATGTGATAAACTTCCAACAGGAATATTGATAAGCTAGTCACATCCGCAGGCTTTGAGGGCATAGGAAGACCCAGGCAAGAAGGTTAGTATACCACTCTCTGTTTCTCTGTTTTCATTGATAACTTTGCAGGAAACAGCAATTAGAGAACTAATTAGAGGACAATCTGGTCCTGTTGGATTCATTTTCCCCTTCTTTTGTTCTCACTTAGTCTCTGTCAATTCAGATCTAAAAATCTATCCCAGACAGATGTATCTATAAAACATGTATACAAATGAGGTACAGAAGAAATGAAATGAATAGGTAAAGTTAATTGCGTAACCAAATTTAATTTATCCAACCCCACAATGTCACTTTATTCGCTATGCAAAGTGCATTTCAGTTAGTGAATTCATATAAAGTTTCAAAACACTCAAAACTGTCTGGTGTATACAATCTGTCATCATAATTATTCCATAAATATTTTAGAAACATAAAAATATATACTCTGTGCCTCCATAATGTGACACAGCCTCTCTTTTCTTACCTATTTATTCTTATGTCAGGGATTGTCTTAGAGTTTCTATTGCTGTGAGAGACACTATGACCATGGCAACTCTTATAAAGGAAAACATTTCATTGGGGCTGGCTTACAGTTCATAGATTTAGCCCCTTATTGTTATGGCAGGAAGCATGGTGGCATGCAAGCAGACACAGTGCTGAAGAAGGAGCTGAGAGTTCTACATCTGGATCCATAGGCAGCAGTAAGAGACATTGATAGACTGGGCCTAAATTAAACAATTGAGACCTCAAATTCCATCCTCAGCAACACACTTCCTCCAACAAATCCACACATCTACTACAAGGCCATACCTTCTAATAGTGCCTCTCCATATGGGCCAAGATTTCAATTACATGAGATTATGGGGCCATTCATATTCAAACCAACACAATGATAAATGAAAAGAAAAGATTGATGGTTTAGGAGAAAGTGGAGATTTGTTAGAGTACAAGAAAAAATAAATGAGATATATATTATATACATATTTCAGCCCACAAGTAAATGTTGCAGCATTGGACAAGAAAGGCATATTTTCCATGGAACTAGAAGGGAAAGAATAGACAGCAGCCTATAAAAAGACGGTAGCCTGATAAAAACATTGTTGGGTGCATACGTACTTCCTCTCAGTTCTTTTATCTTCTGAGAAATAGGAAATAAGGTTATAGCCTGAGCACATAGAGGGTAGATGGAAATTACATGAGTATTTAAGGCAAGAGCAGAAGTTTGAACATAGGTGTCTACTGAGTGCCCCTGTGAGAATATTGTTGGACCTAGGAAGCAACGAGTTTGCCCAGTAGCACTAAGGAGCCCATTGAAGTTAAGTACGAATAATCCAACTGAGGTCAGTTGATTGTGTTTTTGTTTCTTCAGTGACATATAACTAAAAATTCCCAGGTGTGAAGCAGAGCGCAGTGGCTTTAACAGAGACCTGAGTTTTCTTGAGCACTGAGAAGGAATAAGAAAGCCAAGATGGAGTGAGTACTGTGCAAAGAAGTGATTGCCAAAGGTGACCACAGTAGGATGTAGAGCCAACTAGAGGTATTATAATAATTACGACTTGGGTTTTGCTATTAATTTAAAAAAATCTCTTAAATTGTGGGATATTAGAGAGGCATATAACAATCCAATAACTACTTGAGAGGTACCAACTCATGATCCAAATTTAATAAATTATTTCATTTTGTCATACTTCCTATTTGTTCTAAAACTGAAATCAGACATAACCACTCACCCCACCCGTTTCTTTGTGACTCAGAAAGAATTCATGCATGATGATGTGAAGGCATGTACATTCTTTACACATACACTTCATATTTTCCTTAATATGTCTACCAACTCGGAGGATATCTCTCGTGCATTTCAGCGAGTATAATATTTTACCGTCTAAACCTCCTCTCTAGTGTCACAAATTGTATTTAATGGACCGTCACATGGAGCTAAGTGCAGTTAAGTGCTGTGGTCTGGGTGGCCCGGCACTGCAGCTCCTTCATGTCCCCTCCACCTCTCAGTCCATCTTGGGCACCCCTCCAGCCAAGATGATCATTACCTCAGCAGGTCATTGATCTATTTAAAGCTCCGTGACTGGGACAGTGTGCTGGGTCACCTTTAATGAGGAAGGAAAGTGCTGTTTTGTAGGGTGTTGACCAAGTTACATTCATCAAACATTTCTCTCATTTTTTCAGAAATGTTCACATTGCCTGATTTTTTCCTCTATCTCATCCAATGTGTCAAATAGTCAAGTGTGGGGATTTAAATCTGAATTGTGTTAAGCGCTAATGATTCAGCACCATACTCAGCCATCACGATTACGCGCTTTGTGGATTCCATATTTATCACTTTGATATTTTCCTAATGTCATCTTCTTTCCTCCATGGTTTTTAATTGAGACATTCCCAACCTAGAAGCTTTTTCTTAAGCGTATGCACTGTCAGTTTCTTCTTGCTAGTGATTTGCATTTTCACCTAGCTAAAATGACAATTCTTACAGAAATTTTTCTTTACTTCTTAAACAAATGTAGGACAATCTTAGGGACTTAGAGAAGTGCTGTCATCAGAGAAGAGCACAGCCTAGGAGCTAAACCTGCCAGGCTGGGCTCACTCTGCCTATGAACAGGGTCACTTCCTGTCCCTACCTGGCTGTTTTCTGCCTTGGTGAAGGAGTTGATAGGAGGGCTGACATCACAGATGGGTTTGAAGGATTCCAAGTGTAGACACTCCTTCCAGGAACTGTGAGTTTGGCAGGAGTTTTGTTTTAATCATAATTGCCATTTTTCTCTTGGTTTGTGCTCTGAGGCATCTTTGCTTTCCTCAGGCTACCAGAACACCATTATACTGATTTCTGGAAAGCTGAGTTTATATTTTCGTGATATACAAGCCTAGCTTTTATTATATCAATGTTTAAAATGCATCTAAAGTATGGGAAAGATGGTTCAGTTTGCCCTCTTGGCAGGTGGATGAGGTTTTGTACACAGTGTTCACTAGGCAAGGCTGTCTTCCAGTGCCCACTTTGCAGGTCTCACAGGCACAACATGCAGCCTGTGGGTCAACCATTCTTTCCTAATGACTCTATTCTTAGCACAGGAAGATTCTAGTTTCCCTTACTGTTTAGCGCTCTGAAATATTTTGGTTGTAGGATTCAACATTTTGGTTTGAATGAAGGAGGCTGGAGGAAGGAAAGAAGGTCTAGAACTCTAGTCCACGAGGGGCAGGAGTCCAGGTCCATTCGCCTTAGTTGTTTCTTTCTTTGACCATTCTAAATGAAAGTGTTCTTTTCCCGGAAACATAGGCTAGATATTTTTCTGTTAAAAATAAAAATGAATTAACTCTATATAACAAATATCATTATGGCTATTTTCTTTAGAAGTTATACAAATGAAATTTTGTATGTTAGAGGCAGTTCAATAGTGGGGATTTTGAAACATTCACTGTATTAGTAGCATATGTTTGATAGCAGTTTTAGTTACCTTGTCTACACAGACTTTACGGTCTTTTATTTAAGGAAAAGCTATTTGTAGCTCATGATTATTATTGTTTCAGTAAATAATGTTTCCCAAGGAGGCACATGTTCAAAACTCAGTTACCTCTTTCTGATTTCATTTCTACTGCTGGAATGAAATATCCCAACAAAAAATGCAATTTAGGAGGGGGTAGAAGAGCATATTTGGCTCACAATTTTTACTTGAAAAGTCACAGAGGCAGGTTGGTTAGTCATACCACATCCAAGTATGTCTGTCAAGAACAGATAGAAACAAAGGCACACACAGGGCCTGCTCGCTTGCTTGTGAATACTCAGGTAGCTATCTCTAATCTTCTAGTTTGAGACCAAGCCCATGGAATGGTGCTAACCACAGTGGACTGACTCAATTACCAATCAAGACAGTTCCCACAAGACTTGTTTCTAGGTCAATCTTACCTAGAGAGTTTCTCAGTTCAGACCCTTGCCTGATGGGGTTCTAGGTTGTAGCAAGTCGCCATGTAAGCTTAACCATGACACCCTCTCACGGTCATTTGTGAAGTAAAAGACAACCAGCTCTAACACACTGAATGAGGTCATTTATTGATATACTAAGAGTTTGCTGGCACTGATAGCAGATGGTAGAAAATTTAGGAGATGTGGTCTGGCTGAAGGAAGTAGTTCACTAATGATTCTGCCTATCAGGGACCTAGTTTCCCTGATCCCTTCCTTTCTGTTTGTGTTGATATCTGCCTTTTAATGAGTAACTTCCTCTGTCAGACCCCTAGTTGCCATGATGTAATACCACAGCCCAGAGTAATAGATTCATTGATATTGCACTAAATCATAAGCTAAAGTAGTTATTTTTTCTCTTTTTGGTGTGCACAGGTGCTTATATATTCATGTACATGCATGTATGGGTGCACATAGATGTACAAATGTGCCAATGTGTGGAGGCTTGAGGTGAGGCTTGGATATTGTTCTTAGGACATTGCAGGATGCTATCTCTCTTGTTTTTCTTTTCTCTCACTAGCCTGGAGCTTGCTAAGTAGCTATACTGACTGTCTAGCATTAAAAGCACACATGACAATACCCAGCATTTTTATGTTACATTTAAGAATCAGACATGTGTCCTCATGATTGCATGGTGTGAATCCACTGCTGTTCATCCAGTTGCAATATGTTGTCAGTATTTCAAGACTAGAAAGTTGATACAGTCACAGTTTTTCTCCATATAGGCAACTGTGATTTGTTTTCCAAAACAACCTGAGGGAGGACCTGAAAGTTTTCTCTCTGAGCAGTGCTGGGCAGAATCACTCAGAAAAGATCCCCAGCCTTCTATGCCACAAGATTACCACCTATACTAAAATGCTGTGCCACGAACTGTTCCCACAACCTGCTGAGAATACAGTTCACACTGTTACAAGGGGTTCACTGCGGTGTCAGATATTCATGTTTGGAGACTATAGCAATCAGCCATAGATAATGCTAGCTGAATTTGAAATCTAATACCCTACTGCTCTATGTGTGAGTTTTAATTGACAAAATGATAAGAAATAGAATCATGAAGGAAGAGTCAGGTAATGAAGGATTGCCCTGATCAGGTTGGCTACTCTGACATATTTTTTCCTATTTGCCTTCTTTAAGCTGTGAAGGTTCAGTCCATTGTGGGTGGTACCATACCCCAGGTTTAGATCCTGGAATCTTTACCTGTAGATTAGGCAAGCTGAGCAGCTGAAATGGATGTATTGATTCCTCTGCTTCTGACTATGGCTATGATGTGACTATTGGCTTCAAGTTCCCTCCACTTTGATTTTGCCCAGGTGATGGACTACAAGCTGGTACTGTGAGCTCAAGTGGACCCTCTCTTCTGTTGCTTTCTGTTAGGGCATTTCATTGCCTTAAGAGAAAAATCTCAGATACTACATGATGTTGAGGGTTGTGCAAAGGGCCCATCTGTGTCCACTGGCCTAGAGATTGTACCTGTTAGCTTCACCCAGTGTTAAGTTTCACCAGTCTTATGGTTATTACCCTTCCCTGCTTTGGAAACTATCTTGCTCCACAGTCTGTTACCAGATTTCAGAATAAGGTGAATGAAGGCAACATCTTGGGCATCTCTGACAGTATTAAGCTGGGTCATGTTTGTCTTTCCTCACACAAGGAGCTTCAGAATTTCAGGGTATCTACAATCTTATGCTGCCTCTGGCTAGGATCCATACTGAAACAGGAAGTCCATTACATAACCGTGTGATCTTTGCTCTACAGCATACTAGATATAAAGGCTTGGCTCTGTTTGAGATTCCATAGGCATGAGCAATGGAGATAGTCCCTCCACCAAGAATTTTATGCTAAGCTAGCTGAGACTTAGGCTTCACCACTGGTAGGAAACTGTCCAATTCCAGGGATTAGAGGCATGTCCCAGAACAACTTCATAGTAACAAGATGTATCCCAAAATTTGAGTTTATCCTACCGGAGCAAGGTCTCTGCTTTATTCTGAAACACTTGTTGAGCTTCTGACCTAGTTATAGGACTGCTTACAATGGTGTGGCAACACTAAGATATGCTAAGGGCATATGTTAGCAGTCTATAGATAAGACCCTGAGCACTGTAGAGTTGGTTTATGATATAGTCTACTCTTGCAAGGGGACAAGAGTTAGTTTCCCAGCACTCACTTAGGATTGCTCACAACTACATATGACTTCAGATCAGGGAACCTGACACCCCCTTCTGCTTCCATGGCACCTGTAACCATGTGCATATGTACACACACACACACACACACACACACATACACACACACATTTAGAAGATGGGATTTTTGCTTTTCTTTGTGACCTGTCATATATAGGCACTTTATCAATGTTGCAGAAACAAAGAAGAGTGAATCATGCATAAAGCAGTATTTCTCTTTCTGGAACTATTAAACCATTTTTAATTTGAACACTGAGAAGGTAGTGAGCCTGGCAAAATGTTACCTAGATTATTTCCTAAAAAATAAGCATCAGATTAAATTCACTATGTTATGTAACCCCAATGTTTTACCTTTATCTTTTATTGTTTTTTAAAATCCATTTTAATACATCAAGCAAATTTGATGTGCTTTTGAAAGTTGATTTTTCCCCACAAAGGGCATGTACATGAAGTCATTGAATATTTACATCAATGAATCGTTCCCTTTTGGTCACGTCTGCATGTCCAGTCTTGGATTCCATTTAGATTCCTAGGGAAAACAACAATAACAACAACAGCAAAACTTATGCTTGCTTCGGGATCACTGGGTGGTCACAAATTTTCCAAATAATCACTTATATATTTCCTTGGCTCTGGAATTTCACAGAGCTTTGTGCTAAAACAAACTGTTTCCTTTAGCTAAACAGCCCCAGAGAATCAAACAGCATGTACCTTCTACAAAGCTGCTACTTTTCCATACATCTCTGGATTTATATCACATATTCAGAAACTGCACCATGGATAATAGTCATTCCCTAACTAGATGATCACTAATTATAAAATTATAAGAATATAGAAATCCCCAGCAAAATCCATCTTTCCTTTATAACAATGGGAATCAGATGTATTTCCACATACTGCTTCCATATGCCTTGCCAAAGCAGCAGCAGCTGCTGACTGCCTTTAAGCTCTTGGTGTTGTTTCAACCTTTTCCCTGCACATTTTCACCTTTGGTTTTAGGTGTTGCCTTCATGGTTCGGCTTCTCTTTGTAATGAAATTCTCAAAATGTTCACTGCAGATTAATCCGCTTCATATTTCATTCCCCAGAAATAAAATGCAAATGACAGTCTGTTCTCTGTGTGAGGTTTGAGACTCTGGACTTCAGAAGGCTGCTGAGCACAACAGTGAACCCAAGTTTTATACTCATATTTCTTTTGTGCATTTCACTTCCAGGCTGGAACCTTATGGCCTAATTCTTGTTTGTGTGCAAGGAGTCTCTTCAGAGTCAGCGTGCCCACTTCACACCTCCACATGACCACTTCACACTCAAGCAGGCAGCTGTACATACTGAAGACTTCCCAGTGGCTCCTCTGGCTCATACTGGATTAGTTTTTTCTTTCCTGATGTTCTCATCATGCTACATTTAAAGATCTGTAGACAGAGCACTGTTTTTTAAGATAGTGTGTTCTCTTCTTTTTTTAGAATGGTTGCCCCTAAAATGTGCTTCCGTATTAGACGACAGCACAATGGATAAGGTCCTCTTCAACCGTCAATTTGCTCACAAAAACGAATGGAGTTGATTGGATAACAAGGTTAATTTCATAATTAAAACTCTAGCAGAAAACAAAATTGAATGGTTCTGTGAGGGTGACGGTTTGCTGTTTGTTCAGCTTTGAATAGACTTAACACAATAGTAAATTCTCAGTGCACAAAATAGGCTATCAGAAACAATGAACTTTCCCTTAAAAAGGAGAGTTAAAATTAGCTTGATGGGAGGATATGAGACTGGGGTGCCTTTGTTCATGGAAACATTAGGGCAATGGCATAAGTTCGTGGAGAAAAGAATAGAATCATAAGTTCTGCCAACAGCACAGGACCACATCTTACAAAGACCAAGGGTTTAGGAAAAAATGTCATTGTTCACAAGATGTGTTTCCCCATTCAAGACTCAGCTGTGTTAACACATTGAGCATTCATGAAAATTCTTGGACACAGAAAGGTGAAGCCATCAGACACCTGGCTGCTACTGAAATGCTCTTCTCATTTGCCGCTCACACATGAGCAGCCTTTACAGGGACATGCTGTGCAGTCTCTCTGAGAAAGAGAATGACCTACAATAAATGTGCTATTTTCATATAAACATTCTTAAATTTTTTATTGCAATGTCTTACAAATGACTATAACTGAGTTTTCAAAGACTGTGGCCAATGTCCTCATCACACTATGAAGCATTATTTACCTTGCCTACTGTGAAGCTTCCCAAAAAAATATGTATCCTATTTTTACTTTTGTATGTGTACCTCTATGTGAATATGTGCACTTGCATGCATGTACTCAGAGGTCAGGAGAGGGCATGGGGTCCTCTGTAACTGTAGCTATAGCAGATGTGAGCAGCCTATTTGGGGGGTTGGAAGAGGAGTATAGCTCTTTACCACAGGCCATCTCTCCATCCCTATGCTGAGCAGTTTTTGAGGCTAACGAGTTTCAACATCTGTCTCGAAGGAAAGCTGTGTGTGCCTTTCTTAAGGAGCAGTTCCCGAGTTATTTATCACAATGTTGGCATGGCTTAGGCGTTCCTCTTGATGAAACACACTTTAGTATCTTGAAAATCCTTGCTTTGACTTTACTTGGTGAACCAAAAATCAGAAATGCTTGTGTGTTCCACATACAATTCATTTGAGTTTGCTGGAACTCTTTCTTTCTACTGCAGAGCCTTCTTCATCACTTTTTGCTCGGAAGTTAAGTCCAGCATATTGGGAATGCATGTGCAAAATGGTCACAAAGTCTGAAGCCTGTCAAAAAAAAGTAAATATGTCTTAAAATAATAGTTTGAGGTATCCAAGGATGCATATTTGGGCAACATCATCCATCAAGCATTTTTAACAAAGTTACCATTTGTTGGCATTATTATTTTACTGGTAATACAGACAGGAGGTGGTAAATGGAGGTTCCTCTTTAGTATTTTACAATAGGTTCACCCGGGTTCAAGTTCAGGATGGTGGGAATCATGTACAGACAAGGCCATCATCATCTTCTAAAAGAGCATTTTTCACTTTATTAGGTTGATTGACAATCAGTAGATATAGGTTTTAAATGTAAACCTAATGTGTATATTTTTTCACCTGTCCCTTGGAGAAAATCCATGATGTTATAGTACTGGTATGGATGTACCATCATTGACTGAACAGTGTCTGTGTCAGTATTAGCAGGCCCTTCCCATTCTGGCCTATCATCTTCTCAGTGAGCAAATGAGGGCATGGACCAGGCTACTGCTGTGTTTCTTTCCTACATCACAACTGAGGCCTCTGTTAATCTCATTAAGAAATTATTAGAATTACTGTGTGAAAATTAAATGCCATTAGATCATAGCATTTTAATCTGGTAGCGTTCTGTAAATGAGCAGTTTAATCAAATGCTTGAGACTGCAGAAAGAGGGGTTATAATGTCAGAAAGGGGTAAGTTTGTATAATATAAACTTAATGAAGCAATTTGCTGGAGGCTGTGAACATGACTATTGCCCAGCTGGGTTTCATATTGACTGCCTGTTTGTTGCAATGCATAGCATAGGTACCAGATTTTAGTACTTAAATTTCTACCCTAAGGCTTTTATTAGTTTCTAAGCCAGCCTCATATCTATTTAAGGACCTTAATTACATCCTTTGAAATAATTGCAATTATTTAACTTATGTTCTCAAAGTTCAGGAAAAAATACAGCCATAAAATAATTACTCTCCAAGTTGAATGAGCCCCTTCAAATGTCTCCAACACCAGGATACTACTTTCAATAATTTACAACAAAAGGTCACTGACTAAACAGATGACAGAGAAGTCACACTAACTCATTACTGATCCGGTAAATATTCCAGAGAATAGTGAAGTTTAGGTTCACCCAGTTATATATTACACAATGGTGAGTTAGACTCTCAATTATATGAATCCCCCCACTGAGGTTGGTGAGGATATGTTTGATGTAACACTGAGATTTGTCATGTGTTTGGATGTAAGTTTGAATTCCAGACTTGCAGTTTGTGGGGCATGAGCTGGGATGAAATGTTTCAAGGGTCTCATCATTGTGAAGGTTTATTTGTCAGCGTAAATCCAGGAGTGCTGTTGTATGATATGAACATAGCACAGAACAATGTTCCGTCTCTTCTGTATTTTATGCTGATGATTTAGTTTCATATTTGCAACCAGTTTATGACAGTTATGAGAATTCTGAATATTAATGAACTTAAGGTAGCTTTTATTATTTATTTATTTTTACTATCTATATCCTTGGTTAAGTGGCTAACAGAAATTTCTGATTCAGAGTAAACTAATACCCCCAAAAGCCTTTTGCTGATCAATACTTATCTAGTTTGTTCTGCACAACCCAGTTTGTGTTGAAGTAATGGATAATAACACTTGGGTGACTTTGTGCAAGCAATTCACATATTTGTTAGACACTAGCTGGCATAACAGGACTTTCTAGCTGTTCCTCAGAAAATACTGAAAGAGCCAGGGAGATAAGCTGGTACTGGTGTGTATGTTAGGCTCAAAGAAATCACAAGACTTCAAGGTCAGTGCTAATCAATAACGAGGAGCCCAGCTAATCTTAGCTGACTCCTTTCTCTGTGTCTGTGGGCATACAACATTGATCCGTTTGTCTGTCCTCTGAGCATGGCATGGGGGTACCTCTTGAATGATCAGCAACTGTGATTTCCCGTTGGAGACCTGCATCGGACTGGGTCTGTTGTCTTTCTGCCACAGAGGGAAATGGAGCTGACCGTACCCACCACTCTCAGTGGTTTGTAGGCAGTAAAGAGTTACTAGCATTCCTGTCTTTAGTGGTGTGCCTGCCCATACGATGCTCATGTTCCTGTCAGTAGCCTCCATTAAACTCATTGGAATTGTTTCTTTGCTTTTGTGTCTGGTACCCTATCTGGACTGAACATCTCCTTAGGAACAGTTCATACAACTACTGAACCTAAGACACCAATGTGGTCTGAGGATAAGGATAAAATAGAAACCACTATTGGAATGGAACCTTGTTACAGAGAGAGAAAAAGCAGGAAGACATAGGACAATGCAGAAATTAATCTAATAATACAAGAGAGTCAGGAGAATGTTCTCAATAGCATGGATTCAGTCTCAGGACAGCATTTTAGGCTCAAGGTTCTCAGAAGGCCTTGGTAATGTGCTGGGGGCAATGTCTGCAAATCCAGATTAAGTTTGAGAGGGTGGGTTTTAAAATTTTATTAATTTTGTTACTTAAAAATTTGAAAACAAAAAATGCCACATGTGAAATGAATTAAACCCAAATTGTATACTTCTCAGTGAACAGAACAGCTATTCCAAAGCTGTGGTGTTTGATGCTAGACTTTACACTTTGACTGTCAAACCTATTTTGATGCACTTATCCAACAGCATAAATAAAAAAGTCTCACAGAGTAAGAACTAGAAAAGCAATTACTTTATATCCCCCTTCATAACTATTGTTCATCATGTCCTTCTGTATTCAACCAAGTGAGTAGGTTTTTAAAGGAAATAAAAAGATCCTGGCATAAACATCAAACCGCAGACAGAGGGTCACATTTCCTGGGAGAAAGATGTGTTAATAACTCCCGTAAAAGACAACTTGTTTCATGGAGATAAACAACTGGCTTCAGGTGTAAGTTTCTAATTTGTGAATTTGGAAGACTGATTCAAAAGAATCGTGAGTTTCAGGGCAGATAGGCTAGCAGTGAATCCTTAAAACAAGCAAACAAGCAGATAAAGGAACAAAAGTTAAATGAATTTTTTAGAAAATGTAAATAAAGCAAATGTAAAAAAGACCACTTAAACAAATTTAGCCTTGTAGAAGAAAAATCCTAAAGATGATAAAATTACTTTTCTTGAAATTGTAAATTTATTTTAAATGTTTTTATGGAAATACTTTTGAATTTGTACAGTAAAAATATTCTTGCTCTGCAATGCTTATGCTAACTGTAAATACAGATTTGTTGTAAATAGCATAGTGACATTATTTGTGTTTTAAACTACAGGAGGACAAGAACACAGCAACCAAACAAATGCAGATAAGGTACCCTTTGCCTCAGCTTTCTTCACTTGAATTTTTTTTCTTGTGTGACAGCAAATTTAGTTACATTTGATATTTTGCCCTCTGAACTACATCCACAAAAATACAGACAATAGGTGATCTCACAGCAGCAAATTCCAAAGAAGGGAAACACACACACAAAATAACATCGCTAACAATGAAAACTAAAATAACAAGATGATGTGGGATTCCCCTCTGTATGCTGTGATTACCATTAATGAATAAAGAAACTGATTTGGACCTATAGCAGGGAAAAGTTAGCTAGGTAGGGAAAACTAAGCTGAATGCTGGGAGAAAGGAGGCAGAGTCAGAGAGAAGCCATGTAGCCCCACTGGACACAGATGCCGGAACATTAGCCAGTAAGCCACAGTCACATGACGATACACAGATTAATAGAAATTGGTTAAATTTATATGTAAGAGTTAGCCAATATGAAGCTAGAGCTAATGGGCCAAGCATTTATTCAAATAATACAGGTTCTGTGTAATTATTTCTCAGCAGAAAAGCTGGGAATCAACAAGCAGGCCTTATCACAACAACAGGAGATAGCAAGTACTGATCATTAATATCCCTTAATATAAATGGACTCAACTCACCTATAAAGAGACACAGGCTAACAGACTGATATGAAAACAGAATCCATCCTTCTGCTGCATAGAAGAAACACACCTTAACCTCAAAGACAAACATCACCTCAGAGTAAAGAATTGGGAAAAAGTTTTCCAATCAAGGGCCTAAGAAACAAGCAGGTGTAGCTATCCTAGTATCCAACAAAAATAGACTTCTAATTAAAATCAATCAAAAGAGATAAAGAAGGATATTTCATATTAGTCACAGGAAAAATCTATCAAGAGGAAATTTCAATACTGAACA
>LOJH01011757.1:11992-26185 GCA_001685095.1 Ellobius talpinus
TGAAGCTCCAGCCCAAGATGGACGTGGGTTAGAATCTTCCTGGTAAGCCACGACAACATGGTGATACACAGATTACTAGATATGGGTTAAACAAGATCAAAAAATTAGCCAAAAAGAGGCTAGATATAATGGGCCAGGCAGTGCTTAAATAAATACAATTTATATGCCATGCGGGAGCTGGGCAGGACGAAAAGCAGGCCTGCTCCCCTTTCACTACAAAAAAAAAGCCACTGAAATCACTGTGGAAATCCCTCAAAAATCTGAAAATAGACTTATCAGAAGATCTAGCTACACCGCTCTTGAGTATATACCCAAAGAACTCTTTATGTCACCACAGAGATATATGATCATTCATGCTCTCTGATGCTCTATTCATAAACACCTGAAATTAAAGGCATAGTAAATGCTAATCAGCTGATGAATGAACAATGAAAATGTGGTACATTTACATGATGTTATTTGACTCTTAAGATAAACAGAATTTTCCAGACAAAATAGTGCTCATGCATATATGAACTCACAGAGACAATGACAACTTGTTCAAGATCTGGACAATTTCAAAGAAGACAGGACCTAGAACAGATAAGAGGAATTGGGCATAAAGTGTTAAATCTAAACAAGAAGCTGTTTGTAACTGTTATTAGAAGAGAGAAAACTCGGGTTCCTACAGTGGTATAACATTGGCTGTATCAACAACACTCCAGAGAAGACCACTGTCTTAGAAATAGTTGACTAAATCAAAATGGTCTCGGTGTGTGGCTATTTGTTGTTGTTTGGTTGGTTTTGTACTTTTTATTCTTTTGTTTTTAAAGAGAGAAAAAGAACATGAATTTGGGTGGGTAGGTTGGAATCTTGAATTTTAAAAATATATAGTGTTTTTGTTGCAGGCTACAATGCCAATCCAAATGGTTTAACTTTCTTAAAATGTATATGTGTCTGTATATGCATATATACATACATATATATATATACATATATATATATATAAATGTTTATGTATCTATTTTATTTGTTACTTATCCCTTCTTATCTGTATTTACCTCTCTTCACATGTAACCCAAAGTTCCAACCCAAACACCCTCCCATTTAAACTTTCATGGAATCTGAGAGTACTCCTTGAGATAATTCATACCTGAAAATTTGGGCCTAGGAATTTTAGATATGAAGTCTACTCTCCACAACCATGTAAATATCACCTAAAATCAATTCACCCCTAACAGGCTATCATATTAAATCTACCTCCCACAGTTTGTTCCCAAATAAATTGTTTTTACCTATGGAATGGTCTAGTTTGATGGGTTCACTGTGCTTGCTTACAGTGTAAATTGAAAATAGCTTTGTGATTAAGATTGAGACGGTGTAGCCACTTCTTTTCCTCAGAAAATGAAGGCAATGCAAAAACCTTTTCAAGCAAGAGGATGAAAAAGTTTCATTTCTGTCTTAAAACAAGAACCTATATTCAAATATGTATATCAAAATTGTTATACAACATGAGAGATATTTATCCAAAGTGAACTGATATTTAGACCTGCCTGTGCATCTTTTTAGTGAGGGGATGTTGTTCCCCAACACTGAACACTAGTGGGGATCTTAAGAAAGACACATCACTCAGAACAAAGGATTCAAGTCAATTAGAGTAGGGTTTGGAAGATTACACTGTTTTCCAGTAGAGAAAGTGTATACTCACCTGCTTAAGAAAAGCAAAAATGTGACAACAGCAAATTACAGCCTTTTCTGTGTGATTCAATGTCACCATTGCCTACTATAGTGTATACACTGTACTTTCAGAAGAGTTAGTGTTCTACATGAAATGTTTTTTGCTAGATTTTAAGTCATTCAAATAGATGTTAGAAAAGTTTACCCCGATAATAATACTTTTGGATTTATTTATTCTATTTTATGACTGTGAGTATACTTCTTATATGTATGCACTACTTTGGGCCTGGTGTGTGCCAAGGTCACTGTTAAGTATTGGATCTTCTGAAACTCGAGTTACAATGGTTGTGAGCCATCGTATAAGCCTAGGAATTAAAACACAGTCCCTTGCCAGAACAAGTACTTAAACTTTTAGTCATCTCTAACACACACTCCAAATATAATTTATAATGATGTTTTCATTTTTCCTAATGAAAAACAAGTAATACTTGCTAGAAAATGAGAATGCTGGAATTGCATATGTGTACAACAAAAACTTGACTGTGACTAAATCAGTTATGATTTTTGTACATTATAACTTATAGCAGTAGCATATTGAAAATAAGCTTAGCTAGTATTAAATACCATTGCATATTCTCTATTTGCCAATAAAATACTGCTCATTAAAATTTGATTGTTACTCAAAGGTTTATTTCAAAATTTATAGAATGTATTTAAGCTAGAAAAATGCAATTTAAAAACGGTTCATAAAATAAATATTTGTTAGACTATAAAGAAAGAATGGAAATTTTTATATGAGATTAATAAACCAATATAAATGAAAATAAATTTAGATAATGTATGGAAGCATATTTTATAGATTGTTTAAAAATTAATACTATTGATTATAGTTAAAATATTACCACAAATTGATTTTTTTCAATGAAGAATTTCAATAATGTAAAATATTAATTTGCAAGTTTTTGGAGACAGGCCCCATGGAACACAGGATTTCATTTCATGTTTATATTTTTGAGTATATTGAGTGTATAGTACAATCTAATGGGAATATTGCATTTTGAATATTAGATCCTATTTATCCCATATGCTATACTGTAATGGGAAGGAGAGAGCCGCTTGCATGTCTATACTATCCCAAAGAAGTCTTAACAAAACATCATGGACTAACCATTCACAATCTAGTCAAGAAACTGTTTCTGCAGATGCTGATTGACAGCTCAAATCTTCAGTAAGGTGGACAGGTTGGAATATTGTAGTTGCAGAGTGAATTTCAATTCATCTTGGTCTATCTCTATCTTGACAAACAACCTTTCCTTCCCCTACTCTGTATTAGAATTAGCATCTTGACAAACAGATTAAAAGCACTTGGAATGCATTTTAACAAAATAAAATTTTCCACAAGTCAAATGGCTAAGCATATTGTCAGACAGCATCCAAGTCCTATAGTAGAGTTCTCCCCATCTTTCATTAACCTCTCTCTTATGCCCCCACAAATGTGCTTGGAAAGTGGTTTGATTTATGGCTTTTTTTCTTCTATTATAAAAAGTTCAGAAAGCTATGACTTCACTGGAACAAAGAATTCAGGTGAACTATATCTGTCTTCTTGGGCGATAGTCATTCATGTTTGGTCACAGAATAGATTTTGTAACTCCTTTCTAGTGAGAACTATGTTTGATACCAACAGAATTCATTTTAAAGTACAAGTGTGCAAAATAGCTCATCTATAAGAATCTTAACCTTGTATGCTTTTTAAAAAATCTGTCTCGTACAAATTTTGTTTTAAATATTTGACTATGTGTTCAAGGAAAGTGTCAAAAGAAATCTGATTTTCTATATATTTTATCTCAAAGTATACAAGTTTCAACCTGGAGTTTTCTATCACATATTTTGAAAAGAGGTGTTCATTTGTGACTCTTTCCACACAATCCAGTAGTGTTTGCATGAGTGGTAAGCAACCTAAACAGAATTTGTTTAAATTCTGATTTGAGAGATTAAGTAATTCTGAAAGAAAGAGAGAAATAAAAAATTCTTAGCCATATTTATGTTTGATAGTCACCATATACATTATGTAGCAGATAAATGTAGAAAGAAATGAAAACTAGTTCAAATGTCATATTTTTAAGGGGTATATCATATTTAGTAGATGATAATTGGCAAGACATATGAAGCTAGAACTTGATTTCACTTTTGTTTAATAAAATTTAAAAAGAAATAGTTCAAATAAATGAAACTTATTCTCTACCCCAAACAGCAAGGGCACATCTTCAAAAGATTGGTAATAGACCCATATGGCAGATGTAGGGACAGAAGTAAACAGTTCCATGAGAATTTAATCTATACTTCATAGTGATCTACATAGATATCCATGACAGCCAGAAATATGTAGAAAGACCCCGTCTCAAAAATAGAAAACAAACAAACAAACTAACTAATTAACTAGAATTATGAGGAACTATACCTTCCTACTTCTATGCTGTTTACATTAAAATCCTTATAGTTGTAACTTATGTTTCTTCTGAAATACAATCATGAAATATGGGCCACCTCTGCTTGCCAATTTCTGTGGGAACAGGAGGATAACATCTGCAGCTTCTCTAGCCCCCCTGTGACAAACTTCTCATGTCATAAGTAAACAAATTTGGTTTTCCTTTCAGTAAAACCGATTAGCAAACACAGGTCACCACCTCAATTACCAGGTGAGTCTTGGATAAACCAAGTGTGACAAATGGTGCTGTCAAGTCCGTTAACTTAAAAACTAATCATGGTTAGTCCGGAGAGATGTGTGTACTGAGTTGTTTCTGCCCAACTATAGAAAAGTCAGAGCTTTTATTTTGTCCATTCTCTTAGCATCACCTTCTAATATAATTCCCATATACCAATAAGGGTGTGCCTTTTTTCTATATTCTTGCCAGTAGGTTGTCTTTGTTGACAGGAATTGCAGTTTTAACTTTTTTTCTCAATCATGTAAATATGTATGTGAGTCTCTGTAATTGTATGTTATTGTATTGCATACATGGATCTAATCCATTAAAAATATAGTGACTGGATGAAAGTGAAACTTTCTTGACTCTGCATAGGCAATGGGAAACAAGAGTGGAGGCTTTATTTATCTCACCTGTGATCAATAGAAAACAGATAAAGAATACCTAAAATGTGCTGTGATGTGAAGAAGGAAGCAAGTGTTAAGGAGGATAATAGAACAGGAGAAAAAGGAAGGCAGAACTGATCACAGTGGACTGTGTAACATTTCAAAGGAATTGTCAGGCTTAGGTCATGAGCAATGTGGCATCTGAGAAAAGATTTAAATCAGGAGACAACCTAACCAATATAAAGCATAGCAGTAAATATCAACCCAAGAGCAGGTTGAATGTAGAAAGATTCCTGCATCTTTACCATGTAGTGAGAAGCCTGGTGAACAAGGGAAAGTTGGAGACATTGTGAATGAGAGGCAGATTTAGCAGGGTTATGTTAGCAGTCTTTGGAAAGTTTGTAGCAATTTTTATCTCTAAAATACTATTTAGAAAATATTTACTTGGAGCTGGAAAGATGGATTAAAAGCAGCACTTATGGCTTTTGCAGAGGTCTTGAGACCAGGTCCTGTGCATATATCAAGACACTTTAGAAACAGCCGATTCAGTGCCCATCTTTTGGACTTCAAGGCCATCTGTACTCAAACATGCACATACACACACATATACGTTCACACGTAATTAAAATAAAACAGTTTTAAAACTAATGTCTATATGTCCAATAGTGTTGGCAAAATGAATCATTAAATATGTTTCACCAAATACTTTGGAGAAATCATGTTTTGTGGATTATGTAAAAGCATTACAAGGAATTTATAGACATTTTGCATTTACTTAATTCCATCAAATAGAAATTTCAGAAACCTTATGTCCATAGATGTACTGGGATTTTGAATAATTTTTTCATTCAATTTCACAGAATGCTAAGAGATAACTACCAAACATTTGTCAAAATATAAAATACTTCCTAATATTTCAAACATGAGGCAGAAACTGGTAAAAATTTTGTCAAGTTACATGCCATTCAATGGTATTTTTAAGCATAATTTTTCTGTATATTTTCAGTAAACAAAGCAAATATTTAAATTATATTTTAGAAGCCTAATTAGCATGTTTTTGAAGTTAGTTTGATAATTGTCCTTGGATTCCTGGAGGAGTTGGCTAATATTCAGATTAATTTTAATACTCTGTGATTAATTGTCTCTGAAATTATCCTTTTAGTTGAAAATAACTGTTCACACAGAGAAAGCCCTGATGGTTAATCACCACCACAAACACTTGCAAAGCTTTTTCTCACTCTTACAAACACTAGCTCTCACATGTTAACATTTAGAAATAATTAAACTAAAAGCAATGTGCCTGCTTCTTAAATTGAGCAGAAGCTACCATTCACAGATCATCTACTGAAATGCTGCTTCTGTCCTGTTTTTTCCTATGACCTCAACTTTGGGGTGTCTTCATGAATTTCAATTGGGGATTTGAGATCTCCTTCTGTATCATATTCTCTGTTGCACCGTTCCTGTTGCACAAATGAATATTTGTCATAGCTGCTACTTGTTTTCATGCCCCCTTGCCATGTTTCCTCTCTATCACCAGTGAGACCTCGATTCCTAACAAGTTAGAGATTCTTAACCGCTTATCATCATTAATAGTACCCAGGTTTTTTTTAACCAGGAAACTTTGAATAAAACACTTGATTTCCTATATTAGCAAATAACTTGGAATAAGCAAGAAGAACGAAATGTTCTCTAAACAAAAGAATGTTAAGAAGGCAAAGAGAAATAATGTGAGATGAGAGAAACAGCTCTTGTTCATTACAAAGTACACATTTGAGGTAGTGATTTTCAATGGCATCTAAAATATCTAAGTTGATTATTTTTCATTTTAAGCCCTGAGTTACTTATACTATATTCAGAATGAGTCTCCATAATTTAGATTACATCCAGATTTTCCTATTAGAGTAGGGAATTTAATATGTCTTATGAGATCAAGATGGATGAGGACCCTAACAATGAAGAATAGTAAGAAGAATGCCCTAGAATAGTAACAAGTATTGCTGACATTAAACCAGCATTTTATTAAGATTCTCACACAATGTGAATCAAAGTTGTTGTCCAAGAATAAAATCAACCTTATTGAAAACAAAGAGATTTACATTTTATTTGGATCTAATTGGCATGGAAACTTGGGAAAACACAGATTACAGCAATCTTGAAACTGTTTTCTGAAGTTCTGCAAAGGGCAGCTGTGTTTATAGGTGGATGCCACAGAGTGGGTTGGAAAATGCACCATTGTCAGAGATTATCATTGATACAGCCAAAACCTAAACATCTTGTGTGAGTTGAGTACAGCCTTGGTCTGGGGTTGTTTGAGGGGAAATCTCCTTTGTGTTGCTCAGCTGTGCTAACCAGATTGTTTCAGACAATTGATGTCAGTGTAGATTTAACTATGAACATGGTTTTTCCTGTCAGACAATATTTTTTTTAAAAAAATGTCCTGACCAAATGCAACTTCATTTAAATGTTACCACATAAATAGCAATGGCTAGCTATTCCATAGTGCCTGACGATATTACACCATTTTGAGAATCTTTCATAATTGGTGAGTAGAAATACTTCTTGGAAAGGTAGGCAAAGTTCATAGATAATTAATTGACACAAAAGCAATAAGAGAAAAGGAAAATCTCTATCTGATTTAAACTAGATACCTCATAGTCTAAACATCACAGTCCTAACAAATCTCTATCTGATTTAAAATAGATACCTCATAGTCTAAACATCACAGTCTTAACAAATGAACCCAAATAATTTATGTATTCCAAACCATGAAACTCCTCTTTATCCACAAAAAGGAAGCTGTTACCTGATGTTTATGCTATTTATTGTAACCACTTGAAAATCCATTTTCCTACTGAAAATATTGTGAGTTGAAATGTTCTTTGCTCCTTGCAGATCTGTGCTCTTTCCCTTTGCATTTGTATTTAAATCACCCTGCCAACCCCTGTTCTTTCTTAACAAGAAGTATCTTGAGACAAACCATCTGCAGCATAAAATGAATAAAACAATCTTTAAATGCATGCATACATTCAACAGGCTCTGTTTCTCGTGTCTGCCCAGGGGATGTTATTAACTGGAAAGGGGGTGGATTTAGACTTTTACATGTGTGCCACTAAGCACCAGGTGTTTGGATGCTTTGACTGATGCTGATTTATTGTTCTTTTCAAGTGTTCTGCTATTTACAATATCAAACCTGCAGCTTTGAGAAACATTGATGTAACCTGATCCTGACTACACTCTTACAAAGCCAATGACATAAAAAATCTTCACCAGTACTTCAAAAATTCCTTGATTTTCTTTAATTTATTGATAAAATAATATGAATATTTGCTAAAATATTATGTCTCAGTAAATAGTAAAGCTAAATATTGGAACATGATCTCAGCTTCTACTATGAGTCATGCATTTTAGATCATTTTATAAGCCTGAGTCCTACAGCAAGTTCTTGAGTTGACTCATTTGGTTTTTTCTTTCTTTTACTTTTATTATTTCCATTTGATTTTTTCAATGCATATTTTTATTTCATTTTCATTTTGAAAATCCAATAGTTCAAAGCAATTCTTATTGAAAAATTTACTGTTTTGTAATTTTATTAAATAAAAAGATTTTTGTATTAAATACAAAATAAATTGATAAAGCTGTTTTCAAATCATTCCATTACCAGCTTATTAATTATTCTTGGGCACTATTGTTACCTTGCTATTTTATCAACCTATGTGATAAACATAGTTCATAACATGTAAAATACCTGTAAAAAGCAGCAAGCAAATATGGCAATACTAGTATAACACTAATTTTGTAGCATTCTATAAATGACAGTGGATAGTTCTTACGACTTTTGAAGAGTCAGATTGGTAAATTTTCTTGATTGTTAGCAGAGGTTGTGAGCAGAGTCTAGCACAGCTAATTAAGAACTTGAGCCCTCCACACTTTATCATGGGCCACTATTTATGTAAACTTAGACTCTTGGTTATACCACAGAAAAGAAGGCCTTAATGAGTCAGAGTGAAGCAAAGGTTATTAAGGAGAGTGAAAACAAATATCACAGTTTGACATGAGCATGGACAGACACAGAGAGTGAGATAGGGAAAGAAAGAAAGAGACAGAGAAATGGAGAGACAGACGGAACACAAAAAATACTCTAAGCTAAAGTGCATTGGTGTGGACTTCTCAAGAGACAGTCATTGTAGGTAGATGGACATGACTGCCATAATTGAATGCATAATTCTGTGGCTAATTAAATTGGACTATTTAAAGGGTATATTTGAAGATTGAGGAAATTTTAAAAATAAATGACTTTAAAATTTAAAAGGATATAGCTGGGTGCTGGTGGCTCATGCCTTAAATCCCAGCACTCCAGAGGCAAAGGAAGGTGGATCTTTGTGAGTTTGAGGCCAGCCTGATCTAAAAGAGCTTGTTCCAGATCTCTTCTCAGCCTATTGCCTAAAATCAAGTGACAAGCTAGTTCCAGGACAGGCTCAATAGCTAGGGTGAAACCCTGTCTCGAAAAACAAAAATAAATAAATAATAAATAAATAAATGCATGAACTGACATGACAGAAATCAAATAAACTGAAAATGTGAAATTGTTAATCATATCTCTTAACTAATTCCTCCTATAAAATAAGGTATAAGGCATTTGGTAAGGTGCATTGCATTGTTTTGACTTAGGGCTAAAAAATAGTTATCTTAAATTTGGGGCAGTTTCACCTGGTTTGAGAATTTATGATCACCTCTTGGGATTCTTATTCACATTAATAAAAGAATTTAAGAAAAGATTTAGAAGGAAACTAGAGGAAAATTTTAATTAGGGTTTAAAAGAAAAACCCAAGGACAGGCAAGCTGTCAATCTCAGCAGCTTCATTCGAGAAAGGGAGAAAAGAAAGACAGAAACAATGCCTTTGAGTTAGGCAGGGAAGACAGCAATGAAAGATCAGTGAGCATGGCAGAAATAGTGTAGGATGGGAGCAAAGAGAAAGAAACCTAGCTTGTCTACGGAAGCATACCGAGTCCAAGTTCCGTACCTTAAAGAAACAGAAAAGAAGAAGACAGATGAAGGTCCATACTTTCAGAGTAATTTATACAGGTAACTACACCTAGAGCAGGGATTATAAAGAAAAATCACTTTGTTGTGTGATTTTTTTACTCTTTTGGCATTTTGAGAGCTACACCACCCAGCTCCCAAATAAGTTACCCATAGATGCTTAGTTATGAATGACTGACAATAGCTTGGCTTGTTTCTTGCCAGCTTTTCTTAAATTATAGTGATTACCTTTTGTCTCTGGACTTCTATTTTTATTTCTGTACACTTTTCTTTACTTCTTGCTCCATGACTTGTTGTGTAGCTCGGTGGGTGGCCCATGATGTCATCCTGTCCTTGTTCTCTTGTTTCTCCTCTTGCTAGTTTCTCCTTCTATTCATAGTCTATCTGACAGTACCACCTATCCTTGCTCCTGCCTTGCTATTGATCATTTAGCTCTTTATTAGTACTATCTGGTGTTTTAGACAGCAAAGAATCACAGCTTCGCAGAATCAAACATATGCAGCATAAACTAAAGCAACACACTTTAAAACAATATTTCCCAACAACACTTCATTTCTTAAAGGGAAAACTATTACTTCTATTTCTTTTGCATGTTTTAAGGAGAATCAACATATCTAAAGGAAATCAGGGTACTTGTGGCTGTATCTTTGAAAATGTTCCTAGGAAACACATATTTGCATTCCTGGGTCACAGTTGGTTGAACTGTTTGTTTAGGAAGGATTAGGATGCATGGTTTGTTGGAGGATATGTGTCATTGGTGTCGTTTTGAGGTGTGAAAAGCCAGTGCCTTTTCCAATGAGATATCTCTGCTTCATTCTTGTGGCTCAGATGTAAGCTCTCTGTAACCTGCCTTCTGCCGTGACCCACAACTTGATGGACGTATGCCAAACTTCTAAGTCCCCAGTAAATTCTT
Source organism: Ellobius talpinus (assembly GCA_001685095.1). Taxonomy (NCBI): domain Eukaryota; kingdom Metazoa; phylum Chordata; class Mammalia; order Rodentia; family Cricetidae; genus Ellobius; species Ellobius talpinus. Next base: position 22,691 of record LOJH01011757.1, read on the forward strand.
TCTACAAGTTACTTTGGTTCTAGTTTCTCATTGCTACAGTAGAAAAGTAACTAAGACAGAGTTTGGTACCAGCAAGTAGGGGCTACTTCTGTGGTAGACTCAACCATTGTATTTTCTGGAGGAATGTGGAATCGTTGGGACTTTGTACTAAGAAAGTGGTTGAATTCTGTAAGCAGAGCTTAATGAACCATCCTTTCATCTTGGAAGACCATTCTTTACCAGGTGAACTTGGAGATGTTCTCCAAGTTGTCTGGTTTATTTCCTTATTTATTGAGTTAACTTGACACAAGTTGGCGTGATACCGGAAGAGAGAAGCTCAGTTGAGAAAATGCTCTTGCTAGATTGGCCTGCACTCAGGTCTGAGTAGTACTCCGTGAGTGGTACTCTTCCATGGATTTTGCTTAGGATCCTGCCTCCAGGTTTCTATCTTCTCTTTCTGTCCTGAAGATCTCTCATAAGGAACTGTGAGTGGCACATCCAAGCTGAAATATACTGTCTCCTCCCCTAGGTGCTTTTGGTCATGGTCTTTAACACAATAGAAACCCTAACTAAGACAGTGTCCCTTATTTTCTACCCAACCACCTTATTCTTAACACTTGTGATTAAAATTTAAATCAAAATAAAAGTTAACTCTACTTCATGTTGATTTATCCTGAAATTCTTTTTATCTTTTGAAGCTAAGGGTCTAGCTTTATCTAAGTTGTGGTCCTTAAATGATTAAGGGAACAGCTCGGACTGCTGGCAACCCTTCCAAACTGGGTTTTCACCACTGGCAAAACTGCACAAATTTCAAAAACCATAGCAAAAAGAAGACTTGCTTGTACTCACAGGAGCTTTTAATTTAAACAGCATCTGAGTGTTTTGTAGCCTACATCACAGGTAACAGATGATAAACAAAGCAATTGTTTCTGTAGAGTCTAGACCACTAGTAATCAATTTCCTCTACCTAGTTACTGTAAGTTCTGTTCCTAGGAGAAGTGTTCTTTAACACAAGATTGCTGTCATCTTGCTTCCTTCTTTAAAAAAATCAATTTATTAGCTAAAATGCATTCACTTTTTCTTGAAGGCAAACCAGCTGTCATCTTTTATATGCATGCTGTCTAATTAGGAATAAATTTAGCATATTAATCTGGAGTCTTAGCATAGTTAATACATAAGCAGATATGTTGATGGTCCTAGAATTAATAATATCTACAGTTGGCATGACTAGATGGCAAAATATCGACAGCAATTGTTTCTTTATAACCTTTACTTATTTAAAATTGTCTGCACCTTTTGCACCTGTGGAATTTAGTGGAAAGCTCTTTTCCCCTGGATGATCTGAGTGTGCTATTTACAAGACTTCCTATGCAGGATTTCAATGACCAATATCTATAACTGCCAATTCAATATGTTGAAAGTGACATTGTTCACATTTAAGAGGTGACAGAAAAGTTGTCAAAGTTGCAGAGTTTCATTTTAACCTTTTCTATCTTTCATGCTTTACCCTAATTCATTGCATTTATTGTATAGTGTGAAGTATTTGTTTTGAGTAAATATGACTTTATGGTTAAAAGTTTATTCCTTAGCTCACATTTATGTTTGCCAGTTTTGTTTTATTGATTTTTATTAAGCTCTACATTTTTCTCTGTCCCCCTCCCTGCCTCTCCCCTCTCTTTCATCCCTCCCCCAAGGTCCCCATGCTTGCAATTTACTCAGGAGATCTTGTCTTTTTCTACATCCCATTTAGATAAGATCTATGTCTCTCTTAGGGTCCTCTTTGTTGTCTAGGTTCTCTGGAATTATGATTTTTTAGGGTGGTTTTCTTTGCTTTATATTTACCAGTGGTTTTCTTTGCTTTATATTTACCAGTTTTAAGCATTATATTAAGCTAGCAGTTTATGCTAATTTAGCACAATATTGCTATGAAAAATACTTAACATTGAAAAATTTCATTGATTTTTTTAACAAGGAAAAAACTAATTGAAGAGTTTGATGTCATTTACTAGCATTCTGTCAGGCATTTTACTGAGATAAAATAACTATATTAGTAATTGAAAGAAAATTTATGAAACACATATTAAAAGTGGACTAGTTTTCATGATAAATGAACACATTTTCCTAAACAAAATTTTATAACTAAAGTTGTACTTATTTTTAACTTTTCAGTTATAGTACCTGCAATGTGCTATGTATTTCTGCTATGTAACATTTTCTATTTTATTGAAAAATATCAGCTCACAGTTTCATAGATTTCATTCTGTGTTTGACTAACTTCACTGATTTGAAACTGAGCTGCTGTTGAACATTAGCCCACATCTGTATGTACTAAAGCAGACCCATAACTAACAGTGACAAGGTTGTAGACGAAGACAGGAAAAGGATAAGACCAAAAATCTGTTCCTAGATACCTATGTGCTCCAGTCAGGTCCTGCTTTATATTAGCTTATTCAACATAAACACAAATGCACTAACACATTGAGGAATTCAATGTTAAAATGGTCAAATTACCTCTGAAATAGTGCCACAACTTGATTAGCAAGGATTCAACACATGAGTGCTTTGATTAAAAATTTATATCCAAACCAAATCATCTTCTGTAAGTTTTATGGATCTCGTATAAAAAAATAGCAGACAAACAAAAACAATGCACGCTTTAATCATCTGAAATTTGCATTTCTAATATATTGGATATTAGAAGTCCAAGAAACAAGATCAGAATGGTTCGTTGTTCTTTCACCATAATTTATAACTTCACCTCTAGTTCATCTCAAATACTGCCAAACCCGGGCTTAGATTACCAACATGAATTTTAGGGGGCTTAGTTCAGTACTTACCACTATGACAGAAACAGAGAATGTCCATCTACAAGCCACACCAAGAAGCTTTAGGATAAATCAGTCTTTACCATGTTATTATTTCTGATTTTTATACAATTCTTGCAAAATAATCTGCTGCCATTGTGTTTAGGATTCAACATATTTCCTACAGGCTATGCATTAATAGTTTGACCCCTATGTTGTTGCATAATGTAGAAGTAAGGGCTAGTTAAAGAAACACAGGCCTTTGAATGGGATAGTGGAATCCTGCCCATCATATCCTTTCTCTTCATACTATTCCACCTGCTCTACACCTTCCTCTTATTCCTCCTTCTTTTTTTAATCTTCTTACTCCAGCTCTCCCCTCTCCTTTCTTTCCACCATAGATCACTGTCTGGACCTTTATGTTCCACACAATTGCAAGATGTTCTCTGCCTTGACTTTGGTTCAAAAACAACTTTCCACGAACTAACACTTCTCAACCATTCTTTTGTATTTCTAGTTTGATTCTCCCAGCCATTTTTTGTCCCAGCAATCTGAAGCTTGCTAACACATACACACACACACACACACACACACACACACACACACAAACACAAACATTTCAGAAAAGTTAGTAAAAAATTTGTCCAAGAATTGGTGCGGGAGAATTATATGTATTCTGTCAATCATGTATTTTAATAAAACGCTGATTGGC
>LOJH01011758.1:2850-26184 GCA_001685095.1 Ellobius talpinus
AGAGAGAGAGAGAGAGAGAGAGAGAGAGAGAGAGAGAGAGAGAGAGATTGCTTCCTGAGAAGCCTCAGAATCTGCAAATGTGTAGACTATAGACTAATGTTTTTGGATGTTTCAGGTTGTACCATCTTTGAAAACTGCAAGAGCTGCCGGAATGGCTCATGGGGCGGAACTCTGGATGACTTCTACGTGAAGGGGTTCTACTGTGCAGAGTGCAGAGCAGGCTGGTACGGAGGAGACTGCATGCGTGAGTAGACACCCTGCACACACTCAGCAACTCCAGCTTTGCTTGGTCCAGCTTGCAACACAATCCAAGTTTATTGTGGTGGACTCTATGAGTTTGGAAAGCTTGTAGCCAGAGGGCTTTGTAGGTAGGACTGTCGAATCAAAGATATGTTTTCATCAATGGAGGGTGGATAGTGGACATGCACTTGAGATTGTTGTTTCCAGAAGCTTCCTTACCAAGTTTGCCTTTTGCTCAAGTGAAGCCAAACTGTTCCATATACTACACGCCCGGTGTCCGTGACAGGAGAACTTGAGAGATGGCTTTGGTCAGGAGTCAGCAAAGTAGGCTCCACTGTTGTTGTCTGTAGTGCATTTAAAATAGGAATTCCTGTGATAAATTTCTTAACTCCTGGGTTAAATTCTTGAAACCACAGCAAACTGCCGGTGTGCCACTTTACCCAGGAAGGGAATTCTGGAAAGTACTTGATCTGGGAGGATTAGTCTTTGTTAGTCTTCTCTGAGCTTTAAAGATCTTTGAAAATAGAATAGAAAGCTATCACCCCTCTCAGAACAGGAAAGGCCTCCTGGCTGGCCCCAGGACGGCTGGCCTTGAGGTCCTCTGAGAGCCTGCAGCCACAGCAATGCCCATGCTGTGTGATTTCAGCAGCTCTGCTTTGTTTGCTTTTTAGTGGAATCAGAAGCAGTTAGGACGATCAGCTTCAGTTCTATGAACAACATTCCCAGTTTACAAAGATGTTTTGGAGTGCTGATGACCTGACCATTGGTCCCAATGTGAGGCCAAGCAGTTGTAGTTGGAGACTCCAGCATAGCCAGGCGAGGAGCCAGGTTTGTCTGTAGTCCAGCGTGAACCTAACAGTTCTAGAAGGTGGGTACATTTTAAGGTGCTGGTCTCTACTGAAGTTTCCATGCCACTTTAATTGGGTTCTAGGAAATTGAATTTTGGGATGTGTAGATTTTTTTCCAGGTAGGTCAGCTATAGGATATAACCTACTCTTCACCTTGCAGCTGTTCTATGAGACAGTATGGGAGGACAATGATCAGGATACAAACTCTACTATGACACAGACCTGGGTTAAAGCAATGACTGCCTGTAACTCCATATGGCTTTGGGCAAGTCATTAAGCCTCCATGACAGTTGCTGTCTTTTCTTCAAAATAGGGAAGAATGTTGCTTACCTTATAGAGCTGATTAAATGAAATAAATACACATGGAGCTTTAGTGCTTTGCTTAGAGATAGTGAAAGCCCAGCGCCATATACATATATGATATTTTGAATGTTTTCCGTATACTTCTATTTAATAAGATAGCAAGAAGTCCTAATATTAAACTACTTTCAGTAACAAATTAGGAAAAATCCTGGAAAGGCAGCTCAGTCAGGAAAGTGCTTGTCATGTAAGCATTAGGACTCGGGTTTGATCTCTAGCACCTGTATAAAAACCCAGGCATGGTGATATTGGGGAGGCAGAGACAGGTTGATCTCTGGAGATTGCAGACGGCCAAGCTTAATCTACTTGGTGAGTGTTAGGCCAGTCAAAGATAAAAGAGATGGAGAGTGTCTGAGAAATGACACCCAAGGTCCTCTGATCTCCACACACATGCAAATACAGAGCATGAACACACACACACACACACACACACACACACCACGTGGATACACACAGAAAGAATGAAACGTCATTATAATGCATGACTTTATTGTAAATAAGATAACTTTAGGGTTTTCCCTTGCTTTAGGTTATATTGGGACTGTGTGGGGGTGAAATACTGAATAGAGATTCAATCACATGCGGTTCTATGGAGTTTAGATGCTTTTCATGTGCCTTGGGAAGCCAAGGATGAGATATGAACACAATGAGATATGAACTCAGGTTGAGCTAAGTGTTCTGAGAACACAGTTAAGTGAACAATTATTACAGACATAAGGAGTCATATAGGAATCTTTTTGAAATTATGATCTAATTACAATATTTCTCCTTTCCCCTTTTTCTCTCCAAACCTTCTCATACACTCCTCCCTGATCTTCAACTCTGTGGCCTCTTTTTAAAAAAAACCTAATTATTATTGCATACAGATATGTATCTGCGTCTATATTCTTCCTGTTCAGTCTGCATAATGTTACCTGTTTGTATGTTTTCAGGGCTGACCATTTGCAGTTAGACAATCAGTTGGTGTACTCTTCCCCAGGGGAACCACCTGTCCCACGCCCAGCGTTCTTTAGTTGTCTACAGCTCTTTGTGTATGGTTGAGGCTTTGTGGGCTTTTCTCGTTCCTTGGTGTTGTCCTTGTTTAGCTCAGGGTTGAGCCGTCATGTTGGTGAGACTTGGTGGATGTATCATCTGGCATTACTGGAAGACGTAGTTTTGGAGCAAGCCCCCTGATCCTCTGGCTTTTACAATCTTGTGTGGCCCCGAGGAGTTTAGAGGTCGTTCCGGTGCACTGAGATGCCATTTGCCCCCTCTTCCATAATGTTCCTGAGCTTTAGGTGTAGGAGCACTCTGTAGATTTATCTGCTGGAAGTGAGCCCGACAATTCTACATTCCGATTGGGTGTGTCTCTGTGTAGTGACGTCTGTCTGCTGCAAAGGTAGGGAGCTTTTCTAACATGCGATGGTTGAGTGATGACTTTACTCAGGGGCTGCAAAGGGCAGAGGGAATGGGAGGGTCAGGGTATAAACTGTGGTGTGTCTTCAGGCAGGTGATGCCAGGTGTGGCTGGGTCAGTGTGATGGTACCGGGGAGTGACTGGAAAGGTAGGTGAGACCAGGCTCTAGAGATCTGCGTGTGCCAGAGCTCGGATTTTGATGGTTTGGAGGAGGATTCTTGGTGTGTAATGATAGTCTGATAGGTATATTAATCTCCTTTCTGTTGCTGTGAAAAAAAACACCATAACCAAAAACTACTTTGCGATAGTGGGGAAGGGCTTCGATTCATCATGAGGGAAACCAAGGCAGGAACTAAAGCGTGACCGTGGAAGAATGCCGCTTACTGGCTTGCTGTCCCTGGGTACTCAGCTGCCTTCCTCATACATCCCAGGCTCACCTACCACCCACAATGGGCTGAGCTTTCCCGCATCAGTAAGAAATCAAGAATTTTCCCCACTGGTAGGCCCACAGGCCAGTTCGATGGAGGCAGTTCCTCAACCGACGTTCCCTCTTCCCAAGTGACTTCTGATTGTGTCAAGCTGATAAAAACTAACCCACATAGCCAGAAAAGTGACATCTGAGAGGTAAGTCCAGCAACATATTGAGGGCCCATTGGAACAGAGTTAGCACTGTGGGCATCGGTCGTAGTTAGAATTCTAATTTAGTGCTTTGGTGGGGAGGAAAGAGCAAGTTGTGAGAAGGAAGGGCTTGAAGGGCAAGATGCCGCTCACTGGCACACTGGAAGATTGGTGAGGAACCTCAAGTTTGATTCCCACTCCGAGCAGTGGCAGCAGGGTGTATTAGTGAGCTGGGGCTCCACTTGAGGTCAGTGGAAGCTTGCGCATCAGTAAGAGACTGTATGGGTAATAGGTTTCTGGAACTCAAAGTACTCCAGATGTGTGAGCCATTCCATACAGGTGTTAGCATTTACCTGCACTCATGCACTGAGGCACAACTGGTCTCTACCTTTCAATAGGGACCTGCTGTATTATATTGCTCTGGCTGGGCTCTAACTACAGATTCTTTTGCTTCAGCCTCTCTCTCTCTCTCATACACACACACACACACACACACACACACATTACACTAATATCCTCCTTTCTAGTAGAGAATTCCTATCTTAATAGGTCCTTTGTTTCAGGGCAAGTAGGGAGTGCGCCCTCTGCTGAGAGTGGAGTGGAGTCAGGCTGGGGCTTGAGAGTCTCAAAAGTTTAAAACTGCCTCGTCAGAAGCAGGAAAGAGACCACGAGTGATGTGGCAAGGCATGCACAAATATCCTGAGATGCAGTGGCAGATGAAGCTGCTACAAAGGTGACTCGGTCAGTCAGGGATGCTGAGAGATCCTATTCTGCTGCATGGGAGCAGAAATGGCCTCGGATTGGAAAGGACACGAAGTAGAAAGAGACCAGTGGAGGCAGAAGGGGGACTGGGGACAGTCATGAGCTACAACAGTGGTTCTCAGCTTTTCTAATGCCGTGACCCTTTAACACAGTTCCTCGTGTTGTGATGACCCCCTTTGTTACTACTTCATAACTGTAATCTTGCTACTATTATGAATCGTATTGTAAGTATCTGTGTTTTCTGATGGTCTTAGGTACCCCCATGAAAGAATCATTCGGCCCCCAAAGGGGTCACGCCCCACAGGTTGAGAACTGCTGGACTAGAAAATCTAGTCTAATGGTAGTAAAGCCGTGGAGCATCATAGACGGCAGAGGTGTCAGGCCGAGAACAGGATTTCTAAGTGAATATTCTTGAGGTGGTGACAATGAAACCCTCAGTGCGGGCCTGGATAGAGCTCTGGGTTACAGCCTCAAGCAGAAGGCAGAAGTCATTCGGAATTCCGTTTGGGCACAGAGACACACTTAAGGCTTCTGCTCACAGCGATTCACTAACATTCCGCCAGCAAAAAATAAGTCAGTCACACAGCTAAGTTACAAATCAGGCAGTAGGCACATGCTCTTGATGCCAAGGGGACATGCATTCCACTTGCCCATGTGATTGCTCATGTATGGGGTAGAGCGGAGGGAAAGAATATTTGCATTCAGGAGATCAATAAGGCATAGTTACAGGAGAGCAGGTACCTAGAGATAGCCCACGCATGACCTTTCCTAAAGTCTCTGTCGGTTGGGTCTTGGTTTGAGCCTCAGCATGAGTGGTTGATTGGGCTGCAGAGTCTGATTGGTTAAGTTGCTGATGGTAACACTCCAGGAGCCAGGCACTCTGAAGGACAACAGAGCTGGCTCAGGGTAGACAGCGATCTCACTAGGTCAAGTAGGAAGCTTTTGGTGTTATTCATCAGTTTGTAGATTCATTCAAAAAAATGCACCCCAGGTGCTGGACACAGGACGACAAGCAAACAGATATGGTTTCTTCTGTTGTAGAGCTGCAGATCAGCAAAGAGAGGTTAAAAACAACAATAAAGAGTGAAAACAAACAAGGAAAACAGCTTATTCTGTGAAGTAAACAAGCAGACTAAGGGCCAGATTCCTCTGTGCATCTGATTCTGCCTTGGACACATGGGACGGCGTGATTGCGTTCTGCCTGTTTTGAAAGCTTCGTTCCACACACAGTGTATGTCATCACAGCTGCAAGCACAATGCAGTGTTTATTATGGAAGCCTGGACTGGCCATCGCAGAATACAGTGAGCCCCCAAGGAGGGTAAATTCCATCTGTAGGAAAAGGTCAACCCCAAGAAGACACCACCTTTATGTTATTAGATTCTTATCACCTACACTTCAATCTGTCACTGCATGAATTCTACACAAATCCAAGGGAAGAAGTGATTCCTATGTCTGTCTGCTGAATGCCTGTCTGCAGCTGGGCATTAATTAAGCTGCCTTCTGTGAAAAGGCGACTGGATACTTGAGTGGCCCTGTCCTGGCTGAGGTACAGTGCAGGAGCTACAAGACAGTACCAGAATTTTGTCAGTAGATGGCGCCCAAACAATCCTTTCGATCTGTCTTGAAGCCCGGCTTCTTTCCTGTAGGGTACCATTTGGAGGGCTCTGGCAATTTCCCTCTGTGAGTACTATGTACCCCCTTAGCAGGAAAGGGGAAAGGCCAGTCAACACTTAAAAACTACGGGTTCTATTAAAGCATTAGAGTGTCTGGCACTGGAGAGACGGAATAGTACCTTAATTTGTTAACAGTCCATATGGATGATAATATTAACCTGTCTCCTGTCTTAAACTTGGTCTGTGACTGTTTCATTCATTGCTACAGTCAGATTCTAGCTTCTAGGAGAATGCTTGAGTCCAGGGCCCAGAGAGTTTACTCATTTTCACCTTCCTGCTCAAGATAGACAGTTTGGTGTTCTCAAACTATCCATGCTAGGAGCTAGGGTGCTATATTACTAAAGGAAAGGTGCTTCTTTGTTCTTTCTCTCAACTTTTAAATTAGAATAATTTCAAGTCTATGGAGTTAAAAGAACTCTCTGTGTTTCTATTGTCTGTCTAGACTTAGCTATGATCATTTCTCAGTATGTGACATGACTTCTCTTTTTCTATACTACAAACTTGAATGTTTCGTGTCTTGTAATGTTAGCACAACCTTTTCTTCCTTCATTTTCTTTTTGGACAGGGTCTCAGGATGTAGCCCAGGATGGCCTGGAAGTCTGTCTTCCTGCGTCGTCCTTCCGCATGCTGGAGAGACAGCTGTGCTTCATGATGCCTAAGTAACTTTTCTTTCTGAGCCTCAAATTTGGCCACCGAAGATCCTTTACACCATCTCTGCTCACTGGCTTCTGAGCACCCTTCCCTCCCCTTTTCAGTCCTCATAAGTATTTCAGGTTCTCTTGTACTTCTCTTCCAGGTCCTGAAATGGTCATTTTTCTGTGCCTCTGGGTTCCTGTCAAGGGGAGAGGTACTCAGGGTTGTCACTAAGTGCTGGCTGGTTGAAGTGCTCGTATCTAAAGCTAAGAGGAAGGCTGTCTTCAAAGCTTCTTAGACAGGAAAGTTAACTTCTTGGGTGGAACCACCTGCTGACCTCCAGGACTAGCTTCTGGGCAGAGATTATTTATTTATTTATGTATGTGTGGAGATGGGATGTTTTGTTCTTTCTTTGAATTTAATTTTCATGGCATATATTCATTGTTCATGGTATTATGTTACCTAAGGACAATTTCCACAATATGAATTGTACACTGAACATGCTCTCTCCATAGCTCCACCCCCTTTCTAACCCCTCACCTCCTATCAGTCCCCTTTCTCTTCAACTTTCATGTCACATACACAATTTTCATATATTTATATAAAATTTAGGGACCACATTTTAGAGACAGCACATACTATTCATCTTTCTAAGACTGGGATAATTTGCTTAACATGATCATCTCCATTTGAATCATTTTTCTTTTTGCAAATGACAACTTAGCTCTTCTCTAAGGCTGAAAAATTCCATGTGTATATAGGCCACGTTTCTTTATCCGTTGCCGTACTGTCGGACACCTATGTTGGTTCCATATTTTAGACACCGAATAATGCTGCAATAAATGTCGATGTCCATTTGTCTCTGTTGTGCTGTGCTGGCTTGAAGTCCTTCAGGTGAATGCCCAGGAGTGATAGCTGGATCATGCGGTTCTAGCTTTAGTCTTTTTGAGAAAACTTCATAGTAAGTGGACATTTCCCTTCGAGCAGTGCGTAAGGCTTCCCTTTTGTCCACATCCTTGCCAGTACTTGGGATTCATTTTCTTAGTGACCACCACTCTAACTGGGGTGCTATGGAATCCTAATGTAGCTTCAAATTATGTAGCTAATAAACTTGAACATTTCTCATGTGTTTATTGACTATTTGTGATCATCTTCTGAAAATTGTCCATTTCATTAGTCCATTTACGGATTGGGTTGTTTGATTTCTTATTGTTTAGGTTTTTAGTTCTTTGTATATTCTCGATATTAATCCTCTCTCGGACATATAGCTAATTAAGATTTTCCTGCCGTTTTTGTAGTCTTTTTTCCTAGTTGATTAACAATTTCTTTTTCTGTGCAGGAACATTTTTAATTTCACAAGGTCCTCTTTGTCAAATGTGGTCATCATTTCCTGAGTGACTTAACTGTTATTCGGAAAGTCTTTTGCCTGTTCCTTATCTCGAATCATTTCCCTACTTTCCTGAATAGGTTCAAAGTTTCAGGTCTTATATTGAGATCTTAGATCTATTTGGAGTTGATTTTTTATACAGGATGAGAGATAGGTATCTAGTTTCATCTTAGAATGGTATTTATTTAACTGACCCTCAGGCTGCTTCTTGCTCACCCGTACATATAGACAGCAAGAGGACTTGGAGCCTTGAGGATGTCACCCTTGAGGCCAATGTTACAGTTCAAATTCAACCTCTGAAGGATATTGGGGATCTAAGGAGGTTAGGAAACCAACCAAGATGAGAGGATTTATGGGGAGAGATTATGGGGCCCACTCATTCGTTTATCTTATGTTTTGGACAGAGGCAGAGGAGAAGAGGAATTGTATGTGAGTCATGCCCCCAAATGTTTGAGGGCTAGGAAATGTGAGATGATTTGTGCAAGGTTATATCCAGAAATGGCTAAGAGAAAATTTGTGAGGGGAAAGATTAGAGGAAGATAGAAGGGTGGTGTGGGGACTGGGGACAGAGATGGAAAAATGGAGATCACTCATTGAAAACAGGATCATCTTGTCATAGCTTTCTGTTGCAAGTCCTGACTTCTCTAGGGAAAGAGCAATGAACAACTGGGTCTACTTTGAGGAGGGCTGGTGCCGTGGTGCCACGCAGTGGTTAGCAGTCAGAACCTGGACGACAAATTTGCTAATCACAGTTTCTTTTTTTATGAATAGAGACAGCAGTGGTCCTTGGTCTTTAGAGAGTGTTTGTATGTGTGTATGTATGTATGTATGTATGTATGTATGTATGTATGTATGTATTTATGTATGTATGTATGCATTAATTCTTGTGAGAGTTAAATCAAGTGCTGCCTATAAGTTCCTTATTCTGAGAAATAGTAACTACTCAATAAATAATTAATGTGTGTGCTGGTGCGTTTCTACTGTCAACTTGACACAACCTAGAATCACTTAGGAATCAAGTCTTAACAAGAAATTATCTAGATAAGGTTGGCCTATAGGCACATCTGTAGGGAGCTGGCAAGTGGTGCAGGAAACCCAGCCCACTGTGGATGGCACCATTCCCTAGACAGTGGGTCTTGAACAGTATAAGAGAGAAGAGAGCCAGCAAGTAAGCAAATGTGCATGCAAGCATCCTTTTCTCTACTCTTGTCTATGAAAGTGAATAGCTGCCACAAACTTCTGCCACTGTGACTTTCCTGATGTGATAGATACAATCTGTTCTCCCGTAAGTTGCTTTTTGACAGGGTAATTTATCATAGTAATAGAAATAAAACCAGAACAATCCTATTCTTATTACTAACCCAAAGCCATGAACTTAGGTTTATTTATTTTTTCTTGTTTGTGAGCACACACATGTATGTCTGTGTGTATATGTGTGTGTTTGACATGGGCAGAAATTAATATAAAAGAAGTATATTGCAAAAAAAATAATCCTGAGAGAGAGAAAAAAAAGGAGGAAGTAGTCCTGCCAGAGTAAGTGTTCTGGGGTAAATAGCACTTCATGTTTTCTGTCTGAGAAGTTTCTTGACACCAGGGAGTTAATGTTTGGATGGCTGCAGACAGCTGCCCATGACTGATCAGCTGAAGCTCAGTGTCTGGGGAGGAGGAGAAGGCATGAAAGACCCCTTCTTCTCCAACAGTAACAAATAACTAGGTTAGCAGAATGCAATCAGAATTTTCTGTAAGACCATTAGATATCTGTGAATATAGAACCTCACAGACTTCAGCCTCCAGAAGCAGGGCTTCAGTTTCTCTCCCAGATGAACAAGGTTCAAGGATGCTTGGTTCCTGGGGCTGGCTGCTGAAGCAGGTAGAAGGCAGAGTAATGATGAAGAAGACTGTGTCTGTCAGAGGAAAAGCAGAAGTGAGGCTTTTGGAGATCCTATGAGCCAGCTTGTTGTGCAGAAACCTAAAGCGAAGACAATCTCCACCTAGTACTTTCTGAAATGAAGTTTTGTTAATTGATCAGGGTAAGGTTTAGACAGCAGATCTCTACAGGGGTATCATTACAGGTGACGTCATTACAGGGGGTGTCATTACAGCCTCATAAACCTGTGGTCTTGGGCCTCACAGTCTCAGAAAACCACAGTGTCTTAGTCTTTTTTTTTACATTTTATCTTTTTTTCAAAAAAAGAAAACAAACTATCTTTTTCATTTTACATAGCAATCCAAGTTCCTACTTTCTCCCCTCCTCCCATTTCCTCCATATACCCCACTCCTATCCCCCATCCACTCCTCAGAGAGGATAAGACACATAAATTGCTTTGGGGCAGGTCCAAGGCCCTCCATACTATATCCAGGCTGAGCAAGGTATTCATCCAAATAGAATAGGTTCCCAAAAAGCCAGTACATGCAGTAGGGATAAATTCTGGTGCCACTGCCTCTCAGTCTGCCCCAGCCATACAACTGTCGCCCACATTCACAGGGACTAGTTTGGTCCTATGCTTGTTCCTTCCCAGTCCGGCTGNTAGGTTCCCAAAAAGCCAGTACATGCAGTAGGGATAAATTCTGGTGCCACTGCCTCTCAGTCTGCCCCAGCCATACAACTGTCGCCCACATTCACAGGGACTAGTTTGGTCCTATGCTTGTTCCTTCCCAGTCCGGCTGGAGTTGGTGAGCTCCCATTAACTCAGGTAAACTGTTTCAGTGGGTGAACCCATCATGGTCTTGACCTCTTTGCTCCTATTCTCACTCCTCCCACTCTTCAACTGGACTGGGAGCTCAGCCCAGTGCAGCATCTTAGTCTTGTAGCCCGGAAAGGGACGGAAGTCAGAAGGAGGAGGACTTGAAAAGTCGAAGAGAGATTGTAGAGGGCTCCTGGTGCTTGGGTTTCAAGTCATTTGTGGTAGGGTTCTAAGAACCTTAATATCCCAGTTCTAGCTAGACTGTCCCAGTTGCTACTCCTGATCTGACTGAACCAAACTGACCAGTTTTTTTTTTTTAATCTCACTGGCCTAAGAGAGGAGAGCATATTTCTAGTCAAAAGAAGCGATGAGCTGTTTCCTGTTGGAAAGAAAGGAAGAAAGAACTGCAGTAAAGAGAACAATTAGACAAAAAAAAGTTTCTAGATGATCAAATAGTGGAACTTTAAGACCAGAACTCTGAGTAACTTTTACATAAATTTTATTAAACGATCTTAGGAAAATAGGTCTCTTAGGGACTAACATGAGAAATGTCAGGTGAGAGTCAGAAAAATAAAAGAACGAAGTGAACATCCAAGAATTATAAATACAGTATTTGAATAAAGAACAACAAAAATGTTAGTTAAAGGGAACCAAGGAGGAGGAAGAATCAGAGAATTAAAGATAAGCCAACAAAAAACAGTCAAACTGATGCCAGGACAAGACACACAGAGTCCTCAATGTTGTTTTTTTAAATTAACGTCTATTAATTGTATAAAACCCTGGACTTCATTGTGATATTTTAACACATGCAAAAAGAAGTGGATTGGGGGAGGAATTGGGTGGTTCACAGAGGAGAGTAATGGGGGCTGGAAACAATCAGTCTGGTTTCCTTTCCTACCCTCTCTCCAGTTCCTATCTTTTTGGCTGGATTGGAAAGGTGACTTAATGTGAAAGGATTCAGGAAGCTTGGGGAGGAAATGTCTCCTGGCTCCGAGTGGTATGTATTTTTGATGTTAAACAGTCATTTTAATGGAAGACATGACACATGTGGTCTAGGAAGAAGGGGCTCTGAAATGCTTTGATTAGA
The DNA here is from genome assembly GCA_001685095.1 of Ellobius talpinus. Lineage (NCBI taxonomy): Eukaryota > Metazoa > Chordata > Mammalia > Rodentia > Cricetidae > Ellobius > Ellobius talpinus. The sequence goes on from LOJH01011758.1 coordinate 14,539, forward strand.
AAGGGAGCTGTTGAATTATTTGGTATGGTCGGTCACCCATTTGATTAACAATTCACTGGGCACCAGCTTGATACTTATAAAGAGGTGAAAAAGACATTGTCCGTGCTGTCGCCCAATTGTACTATTAAGTACAAAAAATGTAATTCAATCAGCAGTCTTTACAAAGGCCAGGCTGAGTGGGATTTTAGGCCAAATCACAGCTTTGAAAGACGCTCAGGGACCCCTAGTGATCCTGATGAAGACAAGAGTCCCCATCAAAGCAAAGCCTTCGCCCAGCACTTCCTGTGAACTAGGCATTGTCCTAAACACCTTCACGCACAGACTCATTTAGCCTTCACTGCAACCCTCATCAGAGCTATTTTATAGATGAGGACGCTAATGCTCCCAAGTCAGAGATGGGACGGAGTAGAGGAGGTGTAATCACAGCTGTAAGTGTCTGGGCCAAGATATGAATCCAGAAACTTGGTACCAAAGCCTGTCCTCCCTGAACTATCTATCCCTGTAGAACAGGGGCAGCAGAGGTCGTGGATCCCAGGGTCTGTCTGAGGACCTAAAAGGTGATGGTGGCATGCCTAGAGTCACACACAAGGTTCAGGTTTCTTTTCTGACCCTGGCCTAGTGCACTGGCAGGTTAACATGCCACCATTAGGCCTCAGCTCTGCCAGCTGTGTGTCCGCTGGGTTCTAGCCATGTGTCACCACGTGGCTCTCATGATCTAGACTACAGGGCAGAACCTGGGCTCTCTCTGGGAATCTGGTGCTAAGATAGTGTCTCTGATAAAGAAAGTACGCAATAGAAAGAATAAAATGATTGCCATTTACAGAGCAGTTTTAGGAACCAGTTACTGTGTTGAAAACCAGGCTGGAGTTGGAGCTCAGTTAGTGGAGCACCAGCCCAGCACAAGTGGACCTGGGTTTGATCCCCAGCAGCATATGAAACTGGCATTGAGATGTACCTGGGGAACACTCTCATGTGACAGGTGGAGAGAGAAGGATCAGACGTTCAAGGTCAGTCTCAACCTCAGCTAGCAAGTTCAACACCAGCATGGATTACATAAGACCCTATCTCAAAAAAGAAAAAGAAAGGAAGGAAGGAAGAAAGAAAGGAAGGAGGGAGGGAGGGAGGGAGGGAAGGAAGGAAGGATCAGATTTACTCAAACAAGAAAATAAGAAAAGCCCCAATGACAGGTATTACTATTATCTCACCTCCAAATGAGACACACTAGCTCAGACAATACTGAACTCGCCTAGGGTTCAAACCCAAGCTGTTTTCATGGACTGAGGCCCACTTCTTGAGCTATCTTTGAAAGAGAAGAGATACACCAGCATTTCACTGTCTGGGCAGTTTCTCCAAGTCCTCCCCCCCACCCACCAGATGGAAGATTAATCAAAAACCAAATGAAATCACTTCTCTTGCCACTCACTGCCCACACCCAGTGCTGGAGATGATGAGCTTTGGTGAATGCTGGGGTGTGCTATGGGAACCTTCCGGTTCTCTTACTAGTTTGGAAATTAAGGAAGACTTCTTTTCATTTATGTGAACTAGAAGCAGGTCTGTCCGCCTATCCCATCCATGTTGAGCTGTAGCAGTGGGCAAGAACAGGGGTGAGTCCAGGGTTTGGAAGTCTTGGAGATGGTCTGGATACACATATACACTCACACACAGACACAGACAGACAGACAGACAGACAGACAGACACACACACACACACACAAACACACATGAGCATGCTTGTGCACAGTAAGACATAATTAGGGAACCTGAGCATGTCTTCTGGGCCCTGAGCCTGCTCTGGTCCTTTACCGCAGGACCACCTGCCTGGTTGGCCAGGGGCACTTCCTTGGCAGGGACTCTGGCTGTGTTCACTGTTCAGTTCTGGACAGAGAGGTGTGTTAGTTTGTCTCTGCACCCAGATCAGCCACTTCCAGAGGAGAGGCAGAATTGCGAAGGGAGCTGAGGAAGCCCCTAATGCGGGAGGGAGCGGGGTTCCTTCTCTTCCCTTCTGCCCAGTGTCCACTCTCCAAGCACACTTCCAGAAAGCCTCTTTGTCTTTGGTTGGCTGGAAGTTGTTCCTCCTCCTGGAGCCAAATATTCCCTCCCCTTCAGAGGGAGAGGGAACAGCACGGGGATGAAGGGCCCAGCCTCTGCATCTGGGGACAGTTCTGAGGCAGGAATAAACGGTCCAGCCTCCCCTAGGTGGGGCTGGGGGCTTCCAGCCCTCCAGAGACCGCACGAAAGCCTGGAGCTGTCCTAGCTTCACCACAGACACAGGCTGTCTGATTCCAGTTTCCACAAGGAGAGAAGGGAAGGAATCAGAAGTAGGCTGGCAGCCTTCAAGCTGCTTCTAACTTAGGGCTCCCAGCATATTTGTAGGGGGTGCGGGGATCTAACACCTTGCAGGCTGGGAAGCTGCCAGGCTCTGGAGGGCTGAGGCTGTGCGGGGAGGCTGCTTTTTCTGTCTCTCACACCCAGTGCAGCACGTAGCACTTCCTTAGCCTTGCGGCAGATGGGCAGATGTGGGCGAGAAGAGTGAGGTATGCAGGAAGAAAGAATGTGTGCTTCGGTGGGGGGGCACTTCACGGGTAGTGTGCTGAAAGAGGAGAAAAATTCTTGCGGCTTCCTAGTGCAGAGTGAGAGGGTTAGATCAGAAAGTCCTTAAGGCAGTACAGCGTATTATCCAAGACCCACTACCGAAACTAGACACATGCAAATCCCTGCTTGACCACCCAGCAGCAACAGCTGATGATCATTGATTTTTGTTACCACTTCTGTACCCAATCTGTTTGCAGTCTCACAAACCATAATGACCTAGGTGGTGCTTCATTCACATCTGGTGGGGTCGATTGAGGTTTAGAGAGGTGAAGTAATTTATCCAAAGTTGCACAGCTATGAGCCTCAGAGGACAGACTTTGAAATCTCTGTCCTAACATAGTGAGGCTCGGAGATGGGCAGGGTCTTCTATTGGCCATCTGAGCTTGGGAACATCACATTCTTATTCCCAGTGTTCAGCATCCAGGCAATGGGAAAGTGAACATTATTTCCCCTGGGTTTATTATGAGAGTTCCATGAAAAAAGCCTGGTACATCTTCAAACCAGAGCCTGATTTAGTGCTTTTTTCCTTCCTTCATTTGAGAAACATTCCAGGTACTATTCTAACTACAAGCTAGCTAAGGTCCCAGCTCTATTGAAGTAGGAAGGAAGAAAAGTCAAATGATTTTAGCTGTGTGTGTGTGTCTGTGTGTGAGTGTGTGTGTTTGTGTGTGTGTGTGTGTGATAAAGAATACAAAATAAGATGAAGTTCAACTAGAATGGGGGCAGGCAGTTCCAAGGATGCTCGAGGAAGGGTCTTTGAGTAAGGGGCAGCTGAGGTTAGTCACCAGAGGGAAAAAGACCATGCGCTTCCTAGGTTGAAGGAGGAGTAAGTTCAAGGCCTGGTGTTATGAAGTCTGGTATGGCTGGAGCAGAGTGCGCAGGCAGAAGGGGATTAAGAGTCAATTTGACATGGTCTACAAGGCAAGGCTGTGAATGTCACTGTGTTGTGTGACTTCCTCTTGGGAGAGGTGAACGAATGTCTGTGCCCTCTAGACAGAACACTGATGTCTAGCTTGGCCAATCACTGAGTTTATCCGGGTTACTTCATGAAGAATACATGTATGGAGTTATTTATAGGAACGTGGATGTCTCAAAGACAGTTGCACCACAATAATCAAGCAAGTAAATAAATTTCCTAGAATAGGCAACCAGGCACTGCACAAATTACAGGCTGCCTCACCCACCAGAGAGTCTCCTCTCCCCAGTAATTGTTGCTACTTTTAATGCATTGGGCAGGGGCCTCGTGAGCCCTGTCAGTTTCTGGAGCATCCTCAGCCTTGTAGGTTTCATTAACTTCTTGCATTTACAAGCTTCCTTTACTTCATTAGTCTTACCAACTTGCTCTTCTCTCTGGAAGGAATGTTTCAATACAGAAGAAATAACTATACAACACATGGGAAGGGGGTCACAGGGAGTGACCTTTGGTGAACTTAGATCGAGAGTGATACTATCTGATTTATTTATTCATTTTAGATAAATAAGAACAGGTCTGGGATCTGTGTGGAGAATAGAATGCTGAATGCTAACCATGTATGCAGGACAGCTCAGAGGAGGCTGTGCCATCACAGGGGTCCACAGTGGACAGCAGCGAGTGACACTTCTCATGGCAGAGCAGGGCAGAAGTCACACACCTCAGTGAAGAGACAAATTAGACATCCTAGTCAGTCACAAAAGCCTTGGGTCTCACCCTTGTCAAAAATAGGGTTTAGGCTCTTTCCCTAAGACCATATTCATGTCTCTACTGTCATATTGCCTTGGGTGAGCACCTACTGATATTACTATTTTATTTTAGCTTTTCTGAGGGCTGGCCCTGGGATGGAACTATGTCTCTAGAGTTTATGATATCTTGACCTCTGCAGAGACCCAGAGTAGATCAGTTTCCCCTATGATGCTCTAGAGAGTAGATATTTGCATTTGCTGAGACCCGACTGTCTCTGTGACTTCTCAACTCCGCTACTCCTGTGCTGAAGAGCCAATAGTATCCTGGTGGGTTGGCACAGCTGTGGGCAAGAAAACTTGGTTGTTCTTCTTGCTTGATAATGTCTTTCTCTGTAACCTGGGCTATCCTTAAGCTTATAATCCTCCCGCCTCAGCCTTCCTGGGTGTTGGGTGCATAACCACACCCAGACCAGTGAAACTTCATTTATAGCAATAGGAACAGGCTTCGTTTGGCTCTTTGGGTCATAATTTGCTAAGATCAGGTAAAGGAAACCATTTATTTACATTACTCAAATGAATTGTTTTTCTATAAAATCACCTGAAAATGTTTACCCCAAACCCTTTAACAAAAATAGGGTGTACGTTACTGTGAGTAAATGCACATTTTGAAGAACTTCCCTTTAGGGACTTCCAAGTTTTAGGGTTGTCTTTGGAAACAGTTTATGGGATCAGGGAAGCAGGGATTGGAATGCTTCTGGCTCTTGATCCTGCTTGTCTTTTACCCATAGTTTGCATTTTTGGTTGACAGACCTAATGAGAGCTTGAACAAGGGGACTTGGGGGTAAGAGAAAAAGTGAAAACCATTAATCTAGCTCACCCAGGGAAGATCATTCATCTTTTCTAGTGTTGTACATTGAGGAAGCCTTTATTATATAGTTTGTCATGGAATAAATCCCACAACTGATCACAGAACAGATTACTACATTATTGTCCAATGGGGTAGGAAGGAGGGAGGAGGGAGGTGGGAGAGTCCAAGCCTTCTGTAGGAGGTAGCAGAAGGATGAAGTCATAGAGAGGCAGATGATAGGTGTCATGGGCTTTACATCAGACACAGCCTTAGTCTCTCAGTGACAGTACTGGAAAACTGGGATGGTACCACTCTGTCCCACATGACTGAGTGGAATAAAAGAACTAAATTATGCAAATTCCTAAGATTAAGAAATATTAGCATTCTTCTTCCTTTTCTGATTTTATTTTGTTCTTGGGATGTGATTAAAGTACCAAGTCCCTGTCAGAATTTCTCCCGTATCTCTTCTGTTGACCTCATTGTCCGTGTCTAGATCTTTTCTTCTCTTTTCAGGATGTGGCCAGGTTCTTCGAGCTTCGAAGGGTCAGATTCTGTTGGAGAGCTACCCCTTAAATGCTCACTGTGAATGGACCATTCATGCCCGACCTGGGTTTATCATCCAGCTGAGGTAAGGTGCTGGATCCAGAAACAAGGAGTAAGAGCCCACAAGGAAACTGGGCTGGGATGGAGGGTCCTGTGTCTTGGTGACCAGGGATGAGATATTGGCACCATTCTTCCCCCAGTAGTTTTGCCTCCTAGAAGCACATCTCCTTTTCCTTTCCCAGGGATGGAATGATCCCATCGTTCATATAATTTCTGGGAATATTGTTCTTCTCTAGCTAGTGATGAGGCGGAGGTGATTAAAACCCCTGGTTCTCTGAGTTATGAGCCTTCAGTAAGTATTTTCTTAGTGAACCAATTCATGCCAATGTTGCCACATGCCACTGGCTTCTTAAATGGCTTCCTGCCCTTCAAAAGGAGCAACATGGCATCAAAACTGAAAAGGAGAAGCAATCTAGACCTCTTCCTAAATGCTCCTTAGCCAAACTGGACTTGATATCTGGTCCCCACAATCCGAGGACCTAGACTTGGGAATGAAACTCAATGGTTGGTTTTTCTAGACAAAAGATGATCTAAGGAGCCAGTGAGGGGCCTTAGTCTTCTGCTTAATGAACTCTGGGCTGGGTCTGTGGGGATGAGAAATCAGGTGTTAAATATAACAAGTTAATATTTCAGTAGTTCAGGCACCAAGACAAATGGTTATTTCAGAACCTCTGAGAGTGTCTCTAGGACTCAGGGCACAAAAATAAACCCCTCCTAAAATAAAATGGAAGAAACATGTCAGCTATTTGAGAGTCCTGGAGAAGCACAGAAACACGGAATTTATTTCACTTACTGAACTACGGGCCTTCTGGCCAGGGACAGGTGAAATGGTGGGGACATTGGGAGGCATATGTAGAATATTTGTCCAAAGCTCTGTGGTCAGTCCCAGTGCTCTATTTACGGCATCTACCACATCCATGCTGCTGGGCAAATCTGTTTCCCTGCCTGGAAAATGACCCCCAAGCCATCTGCATCCCCTTTCACCCACTGTCCCAGTGTTACTGCAGGGGTCACCAGTTCTCCCTGAGACAGGTCCTGGATCCTGCCTGTCTCCCTGCTTCCACTGTGAGCGATGCTACCATTTCCTCCTCTCAGAGTGATCCAACCATCATCCCATTGTTGAAACCTGCCACCAGCTGCCTACTGAATGTATAATGAAAATCTGAACCCCTGGGAACACAGGATGAAGAAACTCTGGCTCCCTCTCTAGGCCTTAGCTCTCAGTTCCTCCTCCACCCACAGCCTCGCTCTCTGTTCCTCTTTCACTCACAGCTTCACAGCAGCCTTGATTTTCTTTAGGGTCCTCATACATACCACACTCATTATGGCTGCTAGGGCTTCTGCACTTATAGGTTCTCCTCCCTAGGTCACTCTTACCCAAGACCTTCACAAGTCTGACTCCATTGCATTGCTTAAATCTTGCTTGGATTCAGGCTTTCAGAGAGGTCTTACCTAACAGTAACCTTTTTTTTTCTTCATCTGAGTTAATTTCTAATCTTATTGGTTTATTCTGCACCTGTCCCAGATCTCATTCTTCATTATCTGTTTTCTGTATTAGAGTTTATCTCCATGATGTCATTATCTGACCTTGAGTTCACCCCCCAGGATCTCAGGGCAGACCTGAGCCCGCCTGCTCCTTCTGTCACCCTCTCCCCATGCAGGTTTGGCATGCTGAGCCTGGAGTTTGACTACATGTGCCAGTATGACTATGTTGAGGTTCGTGATGGGGACCACAGCGACAGCCCCATCATCAAGCGTTTCTGCGGCAACGAGCGTCCAGCTCCCATTAGGAGCACAGGCTCTTCCCTCCACGTCCTTTTCCGCTCGGATGGCTCCAAGAACTTTGACGGATTCCATGCCGTCTTTGAGGAGATCACAGGTAAAAAGTCCACTGACAACTGTAGCGGAGGATGCCTTGCTTCCTAACAGCACCTTTCTAGCTCTCCTTGCTCATCTTCATCCAAAGTTAGGATGCCCAGCTCTCAGAAGCAGCCCACATAATGAGAAAAAAGAGGAAGGCTGAGGGCTTTTCTTTTTCCCCTTCAGCAAAGCTCACCCAAAACCAGAACAAGGAATTATGCCTCCCGCATCCAGAGGAGGTGGCTGGAGCCCACAGGGGCTGTGTTATGTAGGTATGAGGGTGGAACCTGGGATTTGTATCAAAGCTTTTGACTCTAGCAACCATGAGAAGAGGCCACTCATGGTGAAAAGTACTGGCTTTGTAACCAAGCTGTGTGACTTTGGAAAATTTCTTCTGCCTTTCTGGGCCTCAGTTTTCCAAGAAATAATAAAAGGAAGAAAAGGTGGGAAGATCCTTAAAGACACTGTGGAAGAAGAAGCTTGCACAGTCCAAGCATTCAGAACTGCCTAAGCCAGGAGCCTGGAAATGGGCATGGCAGGCCTTAGGTGGAGCCCATGCTCCAATAATAACTCCCGTGTGTGTTCAGATAAGAAACCCCAATAAAGCTCGGTGGGTCACAAAAATAAACATACAAAACCAAGAAAGATAGGAAAGCAAGAAAGGATTTAGGAGGGGGCAGGAAAGGCTGAGAGGGATTGGAAAAATGATCAAAATGCACAATATCCATTAAAAATTAGAATTAAAAAATACTTGTTTTATGTGTATGGGTGTTTGGTCTGCATGTAAGTCTATGTACAATGTGCATGCCTGGTGCCCACAGGGACCAGAAGAAGGCATCCGATCACCTGGGACAGTTGTGAACTGTCATGTGGGTGCTGGAACTTGAACCTGGGTCCTCTGGAAGACCCAGGTTCAATGCTCTTAACCTCCAAGTCATTTCTCCAGGCCCAGAAATATATTTTTTAAAATCTCAAACTTAAATGCCATTTACTTGACTACTTCTAAGTTCAACTTCAATCCGGTCCTACCTGGTCATATCTGGTCATATCTAGAGGTAAGGTTGACCATCTGGACAAAATACTGAATTCTTAGGAATCACTTCAGCTTTCCTTATTGTGAGTCTGGATTTCCCATGGTTTACACAAGAGGACTCTGCTTTAAGGCCAAAGTTTAAAGCTGCTGAGTAAGAGCAATGAGGAAAAGAGCCAATGTGCAGTGGCCATCTGGCTCTCAGAGGGCTGTGGGAGGACAGTCTAATGTGAGAGTCTTCGGGAAGGAGGAGATAAGAGGTCACAGAATCAGGGTCCCTTCAGCTGTACCCTCTGGCCAAGACCAGCATCCTGACTCCCCACTGTTCCCCGCCTTGAAGATGGTGCTTGCAGTAGCTCTGCACAGTTATTGTACAAGAGTCTGGTTCCTTCTCATGCTGTGTCCCATGCTGCAATGCAGGGAAAGCTGCTTGGCTGCTGGAGCAGCGTGTGGTCAGTCTCTGGCTATCCCCTCATTCTATAATGGCACCCTGCAGAACAAACTGAGGAGATGCCATGAGCAGCGTCGGTGGATGCTTGGAACACACAGCCAGAGCTGGCTGTCCAGGTAGCCAGGGTGACAGCAGTTGCTCGTTATCTGTGGCCCTGTGTGTGAAGAAGCATCTTCCCCCTCTGAGGAGCACTGGCAGACAGCAGGCAGTACCACCTCTTGTCCCTCAAGCACCCCTGACTGTTGACTTACTCTTGAGTTATTCCCTCTTGCTAAGGTCACCTGTCCCAAACCTGTGTTTTGAAATATGTCCCACAGGCCCTGTGCCACATTCCCTCTTCTCTCCTCCCTTTCTCTTTTTCCATTGAACTATGACTTTGCTCTTTTGTTGGCTACACTGCAGCACTTCTTTTGTTCACTGTAAACTAACTGTATTGTGCTTCAGACTCTAGTCATTGTACACTCTCCTTTACATAGCCTTGATCCAGTAAACAGGAAGTCCTCTGTGTTTCTGTAGCTCTCCAAGGCCCTTACTACTGTTTCCTTGAACTGAGCCAAGGGATACAGTTCTCCTACAAAAGCATACATGAATATAGAAATGAGGGCTAACACATACATCAATGTTTCCCATTGACCTTTGCAGGAAAAGAAAGTCCCTTAGATGCTCAGTAAGTCATGGGTTCTGAGCTGTGGTAAGATTTGAGAAGACTGAATGCTATGTGTGTTCTTGAAACTTCACAAGCACATTAGCCCACTGAACTAAGAAGTTCTGCAGTAAAGAGATCTGATCCATTACCTTGAGTAACACTTATTGGGGAGTCTAAAAAAAAAGCCCATTCAAGGGCAGGAGGATCTCTGTGAGTTTAGTCTACAGAGTGAGTTCCAGGACAGCCAGAGATACACAGAGAAACTCTGTCTTGGAAAAAAATAACAACAACAACAACAAAAAACCCAAACAAAACAAAACAAAAAAAGCTTCCCCAAAACCCCAAGACCCCAAGACCATTCAGTTCTGGTTTAATAAAACAGTGATCTTTTTAGGGTTTCTTGCAGGAACTTGGTGAGGGGTCCTTACAGGAACTGTGCCACTCAGGAAGCTGCTCACTCAGGAAGCCACTCAGGAAGCATATCCCAGCTTGGTGATGACCCCCGAAGGCTGCATCACTGGAGTTGCCTTTGCAGTTGCAGACAGCTACACCGGGGAAGATTCTCTTTTATCCAGCATTTATTTGTTCTCTGGTTGTAAAACCTGGAGGAGGAAACTGCCTAGTCCCTGTGGGAGAGAGAATGCATGCATGGTGCTGTTTCACTGTGTAATGCTCTGTGGTTTGCGTTCTCTGTGTGGGTGTTGTTGGTTGTTTTTACTCTTTGGCTCTTCGGAGCCACCATCCAGCTCCCAAATAAATCCATATGAAGACTTATTCTTACTTATAAATGTCCAGCCTTATCTTGGCTTATTTCTAGCCAGTGTTTCTTAACTTAAATTATCCCATCGACCTTTTGCCTTTGGTCTTTTCCCTTTCTTACCTCTGTATATCTTACTTTCACTATTACTTCATGGCTGGCTGTGTGGCTGGGTGGCTAGCCCCTGGCATCCTCTCCTTGTTCTCTTGCTCCTCAACCTCACTTCTCTCTTTTTCTCCTTCTATTTATTCTGTCTGCCTGCCAGCCCTGCCTATCCTTTCTCCTGGCCTTGCTATTGGCTGTTCAGCTCTTTATTAGATCAATCAGGTGTTTTAGACAGGCAAAGGAACACAGCTTCACAGAGTAAAACAAATGCAAAGTGAAAGAATGCAACCCATGTTTGCATCATTAAGCAAATTTTCCACAGCATAAACAAATGTAAAACACTTTAAAATAATATTAAGCAATATGTGATACCTTGGGCACACTTTTAGGTATTTCAGACATATTAAACAGCATCCACATCATTTGACACTTAATATCTGTGTGTTTTCTACATTCTCAAATCACAACATCATGAATTCAGTAAAATGAACAATAACATTGTAAGAAGTCGGGGAAAACACATTGGTTCAGATTACAGGTTTGGGGAGGTGACACTGACAGATGCCTTTCTCTTTCAGCCTGTTCCTCGTCCCCTTGTTTCCACGATGGCACGTGCCTCCTTGACACAACTGGGTCTTACAAGTGTGCCTGCCTGGCTGGCTACACAGGGGAGCGCTGTGAAAGCTGTAAGTGTGACTCTTTCAGGTGTTAGTGAGGCATGCAAAGGGATTTGGGGGCTACAGCACTTTGGTTTCTTGTCGTCTCCAGTGGTCTGTCTGAGATGGCACATCATATGGGCACCCGAGTCATAGTCGTTGACATCGTTGTTGTCATCCTAATGTGTGTGTGCCTATAGAGGCCAGAGTTTGATGTTGTTCTCCTCCTTATTTTTCTCCACTGAACTTGGAACTCATTGATTGGCTAGTCTGTTCAAATAGCAAGGCCATCTTCCTCTTTGCTTCTCACAGCACCAAGACTGTGGATGTGTCCTGTCATAATGACTTTCAAGTAAAAGGATTCTAGGAATCCAGCCTTAGGCCATCATGCCTTTACAGCAAGCAATTTACCCATTGAGCCATCTCCCCAGCGTCCCTCC
>LOJH01011759.1:7768-24779 GCA_001685095.1 Ellobius talpinus
TGTGTGTGTGTGTGTATTTTCTGTACATTAATCTCTTAAAAGATGAATGAGTGTCCAAGGATAGTTCCCCCCATTCTGTAGCTTTCTCTGACAGTTGATTCTTTTTTCTGTGTAAAAGCTCTTTTATCTTCATGCAATGATTAAATTGTTTTTTGTTTTGTTTGTTTGTCTTTAACATTCTTCTTGCTATGGAGGCCTGACTTGCCCGGGATTTGCTGCATATACCAGGTTAGCATCTAATTTACAGCAGTTGTCCTGCCTCTGGTTCTTGGGTGTCAACATTGTAATCCTGAGGCTCTCATGGCCATTCCCTATTTGCCATTCTGTAAATTCTTAGATTCAGAATACTATTGTCTGTGCTCCCAGCTTCATGTATTCTTTAGGTTTTCCTCTATGAGTTACACATTTTTTAGGCCTTATGTTAAGGTCTTTGGTTCAGTTTGAGTTGGCTTTTGTACAGAATGCTAGAGGCACTTAGGGATATTCTTGTACATACAGTGTTGTTTTCCTTGTTGAAGAGGCCATTTATTATACTATACATGGTTTGGATGCCTTTGTTGAAATCAGAAGATTGCAGCTACGTGGTTGTTTGGGCACTGTACTCTTCCATTGTTCTATGTGTCTGCTTTTACATTATACTGTTTCACTATGGTTTTATAGATAATTTGAGTATTGCGATAACTCTAGTTAGCATTGCTTTTTGCTCAGTGTTACTTTGACTATTTGGGGTATTTTGGTTTTCTTACAATTACAGGATTGTGTTTTCTATTTCTGTAAATAATGACATTGGAGTTTTGATGGGGCTTATGTGTAGTCTGCAGAACACATTACACTTTCTCATAATGGTGCTGATTTGTGAGTATAGGAATGTTTTCCATTTTTCAGAGAAGTCAGTTCTTAAGTGTTTTTAAATTGTTATTGTGTACTCCTTTCACTGGCTTGACTAAGTTTATTTATTCATAGGTAAATTTGACTTTTTATCTTGTAACTTATTTCCTAGGCTTTTGGAACATTTTTTCCTTGATTATTTTATTACTATTCTCATTGTCATATAAACGGCTACTGATTTTTCTATACTGACTTTATTGTACTACTTTGCTGAAGTAGTGATCAGATGCAGAGTCTTTTGGTGTGGTTGCTTGGGTCTTTTAAGAATATGATCACAGGGGCTAGAGAGATGACTCAGCAGTTAGGAGCACCGGCTCCTCTTCTAGAGGCCTGAGGCCTGTTTCCCCAGCACCTACATGGCAGCTCACATCTGTGACTCCAGTTTCATGGATCCAGCTCCCTTTTCTGGTCTCTGGGCACCAGACATACACATGGTACACAGACATACATGCAGGCAAAATAGTTTTTTAAAACGGATCGTATTGTCTACAAATAGAGATTTGACTTCTTATTTCACTTCCTTTTTCTTTCCTTATGTTCACGACTGAACTGAGGAGATCATGTGTGATAGGCAGGTGCTGGACCACTGAACTGCAGCCCTAATGCTGCCAGTTTCCTAATGCTGCCAGTGTGTGCACGGGTGCAGGCCCATCCACTGTCGCATGAATAGCCTCTCCCTGAAGAAAACTGACGCTTCCTCTCCCAGCAGTCATCAGTTGTCAATAGATACTCGGGTGGGGCTTCTAAACACCTCCCCCTTCCATGCCTGGATTTTTGTCTGGCTAGAGCTTGTATGCAGTCACAACTGTTGTCAGTAAGTATGTGCAACTGTCCTGTTAGGTTGAGAGCACACCATGTGACTATAATAATCCACTGGCTCTGGCTCTTCCAGTCTTTCTGCTCCCTCTTTCAGCAATGGTCCCAGGTCCCCTGAGAGAAGGGATTTGATACAAATACATGTCGCATTTAGGGGTGAGCCCTCCATAATCTCGTTTTTTCTGTATGATGACCAGCTGTGAGTCTGTTAATTGCCATCTACTGAAAAACAAAGGACAAAAACCAAACAAGCAAAATACCCAGTCTCGTGATAAAGGTTGAGAGAGAGAAATTTATCTATGGGTGTTAAGATACCCAGAAGAGTTGGATTTAGCACCTTTTAACAGAATAATAGTAGTAGAAATAATAATAATAATAATAATAGAGACTTCTCCATATTAATGGTGCCAGACATGAGTTCCATCTTGTGGAGTGTGTGGAGTTGGCCTTAAATCCAGTCAAAAAATGATTGGTTATTCCAACAACATTCATGCCATAGCCATGGTCATATCTTGTCAGACTGGTTATCATTGTAGACCAGAGGGGTCTCAGCTGGGTAGGCTTCTTGCAGAGTCTTCTCCTCTGGTAGTAAGCATAGCCCCTTCCAGCACCATGAAAGCTAGCAATAGGATGAAGCCTCCAGGTCAGAATAAACTTGATTTCTTCATGTTCCATAACTCAGTAAGTGGTGTCTTCAGTAATAGGGTCTTATCATCAAATTCTGTGTGGTAACCAAGGACAATAGCAATAGCCTATAATATTGAGGGGAGTTGTCTATGGGACTCCACCTCGACTTAATTTTGATATTTCATAACTGTCTTGAAATTATCCTTGATTTTCCAGTTTGTGATAGCAGCTTTCAAAGTATCCTCAAATCATCCTCTGCATTTTATTTCCCGTGTATTATAATGTCTCCCTTTCAACTCTAACTTTATTCATATGAATAAATGAATAAAACATAAGATAATAAAACACGAAGTACTTAATTAAAATTTTGTAAATATTATGACTGCCTGAAAATTGCGTAGGGAGCAGCTATAGGGTTGATTTTTTTTTTTTGCGTGGTCACCCTTCCTCGGTGTACTTTTTGGCGATGCAATTGACTTTGAGTCACCCATATGCCTGTAAGTAACCCCTCATTCATACTCCTGTAAGTAAATCTCAATAAAGTCATTGTTCTCCACATTGGTCTTTGGTGGGATCATTGCTTTGGTGTGATGCTGGATTCTTACCAATAGTAAGTAGCCGTTTGTTAATCCCTGGAACTGCCACGTTGTGTTCTTGGATAATAAAATCTTCTAGAGAGGAAAAACGGGAGTCCAAGCAGGACCCTCTTGCCATTCTGTCTTTTCAAACTGTCTTGTGGCATCTGAGGACCACCAGGTCAGAAGTTAAGTGTTAGACCTGCATGATGGCTCAAAGTGTAAAAAGGCACTGGCCGTGAGGCCCGAAGACCCGAGTTTGATCTCTGGTAGCCACATTGTGGAAGGAAAAAAACTACCTCCTGCAAGTTGTCCTTTAACCCACCTCCATTCACACAAATAAATGTCATTTAAATGGTTTTCAAAAGTCAGTTCTGCCAAGGAGCATCTTCGTTTTAGAGGTTTCCCTTTGCGTGTTCAGAGCTGCTGTCAGAGCCGCACTCCAGCACACTTCCCGACTTCCTCTCTTTGTCTTGTTGAGCCTTGCCCACATCAGTTTAACACCTAGCGAGAACAAATGTCCAAGCATCAAGGTTCGCCCCAGTGCTTTAGTGAGTGGAAAAAGTAAACTGAGCACTGACAGAGGAGGCAAACTGAGGAAACGTAGCATTCTGTCTGCCAGCCCGTACTTTTTCTTTGTTTAGTTTTGTTTTTTGAGACAAGGTTTCTCTGTAACAGCCCTTGCTGTACTGGAACTTGCTATGTATACCAGGCTGGCCTCGAATTCACAGAGATATACCTGCTTCTGCCTCCTGAGTGCTGGGATTAAAGGTATGTGACACCACCACCCGGCTGGTCTCTGTGCTCTTTAAAAAAGCACTCTTCCTATTCTAATGAGGAAAGAGGAGATGGGAAACTGATCACCCCAGGATGTGGGCCCAGGTTTAGTTTCAGTCACAAACCATGTGTGCCATGGTGTCATCTTCAGAGAGTCAGTAATCCCTGGCTGCAGGCTTGGGTTTATAAACTCTTACAGTAATACTTGGGCCAACTCTCCATAGTCCATAGGTCCCTTCTCAAGGAGGTATCATGGGAAAACTAGCACATGAAAGCTGCTAGCATCAAGCCTGATGACCTGAGTGTGGTCTCTCATCCACATGGTGCACAGAGAATAGGCTCCCTAAAGTTGTGTGGCCTCCATACTCAGCTATGGCCAATATATATGTACATGCACACTAAATAAACATAAAACATAATTTAAAAGAAAATTTTGTCAAACTAATGGTTTATGAGCCAGCCCGTAGAGACTTACACCTTGTGTTCCTACTGATTAAGAACTTTTTGTCTCAAGGGAAAATGAGTAGTTCTATTTCTCAGTTTCTTCACTCTGGATTGACTTCATTTGATCCTATGTGTCCCAGAATGAGAGACTCCTTCATTGTATAAAGTTCTCCTGAATTTGAAACATTTGGATGCAGTGTGTTCTCTAAATATAGTTTCCTAAAATCAGATCACAGTGAGACCTTCAGGACTGGAAAAATGGCTCAACCTAGCATTTACAAGTGCTTGTTGCTTGTCTGGAGGACAGGGGTATGGTTCCCAGTGCCCATGTCAGTTTGCAACTGCCCTTAACTTCAGGGTCAGTGGGTCTGGCACCCACTTCTAGCCTTGAGGAGCATCCGCATGTATGTGGCATATAGACAGCTAGGTAGCTGTTTTCAAATGCTTGGGCTTCTACTGTTGTATGCAGCAGCAATTAACCTCATACTTCCCAATAATCTTCATAAAGGGGGGAACTGTTTTAGGGTTTGCCCATGGTAAAAAAATGGGAAAGACTATTACAATGGAGGGAATTAGGTCTCTGTATGATTATACAATAGATAGTTTAAAAATGAAACAAATGAGAGGATAATTTATGAGATTTATGTAATGTCAATTATAAACATCACTTTGATCATTCTTGTTTTCTCCCTAAAAATAGTTGATTAATATGAGTGTGAAGATACAAGTCTTAGAAAAACTTATTAAAACAGATCATAGAGATATTCAGATCTAGACAGGGATTTAAAGGAGAACCAATATCAGCAATGCCTTATATGGTTAGAGAGGTGCAGTCCAAGGTTTTCAAACAACCAACCTTAATTTATCTACTCACAGGAAATGCCAAATGACAGGTATCCCCAAGGCTATGCCGGAGCTGAATGGACTCCTGTGGAAATATTAGATTTGAGGAAGTTTAAAGAAGTGATAGTCTTATATGATATGCATTCACCCTTCATGAAGCAGATGTTAAACTCGTGGTCAACTTGTAACAGAATTATCCCACAAGACTGGAGAGACTTGGTTACAGCAGTATTGGAATCTGGCCCTCAATTTCAATGGAGGACCCGGTGGAAAGATGAGACTTGGATGATTGAACAATGAAGTAGGGATAGAGGCATTAAAATCTCCTAAGACCAACTTCTTGGAGAGGGCAGTTATGCTAATGTACAAAGACAGTCTCTATATGGTGAGTACATCCCTGGCTCTATGCCATGCAGCAGTTTTGAATGCTTGGGACAGAACTGAAGAAATCAGAAAGAGAACGGAGACATTTACTAAAGTTATATAGGGCCCAAAAGAAAACTTGACTGATTTTTTTTATAAAGATTGACTTCAGCAATAAATAGAATGATACCAAATTCAGAAGTTAGACAAATAGTAATTGAATCTCTGACTTTTGAAAATGTTCATTCACAATGCAAAGGGGTAATTAGGACTTTAAAGGCAAGGTCAGCACCCAGAAAGAAATGGATCCAAAATCAATGGATATTGAATCTCATAACCATGATGATGCTTTTAGGAGAGGTGATTTTCAGAGGCTTGAAAAAAAATCAAAATGTCAAATGTTTTAATTGTGGTAAACAAGTTCCACTAAAAAGGGATTGTAAGCAGGGCATTCCTAGAAACAAGGTTTTTTTTCTAAGAATAATCCAAACAGAACACTCCTCCCTTCTGGAGTATGCAAAAGGTGTGGCAAAAGCCAATGTTGGACCAATAAATGTAGATCAACAAGTGACAAAGTAACCCTTTGCCATTGGGAAATATCTTGGTTGGCACTCACAGGCCCCCATATCAAATTTGGTTCAGTCATTCCATGTGACCATGGGGGAAACTTTCCCAGAGCAATTAAGGAACCTAATGTCTATTGTAAAAAACCAAACTGCTCTGTCTGGTAGAATAGTTTTAGAAGATAAAACAAAAATTTCGGAAGAAACCATAAAGCAAATATTTTGGCAAACTTCTATAAATGATCAAAGATCAAAGCCAAACATGAATAAATGACATTGTCATTGAAGGTCTAGTAGACACAGGTGCGATGTAACAATAATCGCACCAGAATCTCAGCATCCAAATTAACCTCTTTGGGAGGTAAATGCTTTTAGGGATTGGAACTTACCTCAGGCAAAACAGAGCATGGGTTGGGTCAAATGTATAGGGCCAGAAGGACAGAGAGGAAAATTAAAGCCATATATAGCTAATATCACAATGAATTTATGGGGACATGATTTGTTACAGCAATGAAATACCCAGATTAACATTCCTCCAATTTCATAAACAAAAAACCTAACATACATTTCTGGAAAAAATATTTAAAAAGTATGAAGAACAGTCACTGACAATTCAGGTTGTACAAGAACAGGGTGCAACAGCTGCTGATCTTTCAAAGGTACCAACAACCATACCTTTAAAATGGTTAACAGCAAACCTGTATGAGTTGAAGAATGGCTTTTAACATGAGAGAAATTGTAGGCCTTAGAATAGCTGGGATGGGAGCAATTAGTTGCTCAACATGTTAAAGAATCAGCCAGGCCTTGGAATTCTCCTGTACTTATTATTAAAAAGAAATCTGGAAAATGGAGAATAGTAACAGATCTAAGAGCTGTTAATAAGGTGATTCAGCCCATGTATTCTCTACGCCTGGAATTCTCCTGCCTTTCCTGTTACAGAAAGCTTAGTCTATTATAGTGGTTGATTTAAAAGACTTTCTTCGCTATACCAAGAAAAGGACAGAGAAAAATTGGCCTTCATGGCCTACTTATAATAATTCTAAGCCTGTCAAGAGATATCAGTGGAAGATTCTCACACAGGGAATGTTAAATAGCCCCATTCTATGCCAATATTTTGTATGATAGCCTCTGGAAATGACACATAGCAGTTTCCTCAGTCTATAGTTTACTATGACATGGATGATATTTTACTAGCTGATTCAAATGAAGATGCCTTAGAGAAAATCTTTGAAGAAGTAAAGAAAAATTTTTTGTCTTGTTGTGGATTACAATTTGCTTCTGAAAAAAATATGAAGAGGAGATTCTATTAATTACTTAGGTTATAAGATAGGTCTATAAAAAATTCAACCCTAAAAGGTACAAATCAAGAGAGATCAACTGTGGACTCTTAATGACCTTCAAAAATTGTTAGGACACTGTTGGCATACAAAAGAGTTCCACAATAGCCTAGAATGGAGTATAACAAAGTATTTATTTAGGGATAAACTAACAGAGTAGTGATCCATAGTCCTCTACTTGTGCTGGGAACAGGAACTGAGTCCAGCAGCCAAGAGGGCCATGCACACTTTACATCTGCATTTATAGTACATGAGATCACACCCAAAGTGAGCCAGTATTTTAAAGGCTATTGGCTGAAGGAGTTCCCACAGTGCCTTCCTCTTTTGTCTAAATAAGAAAGTTCTAAGCCTAATACAAAACTATATACAATAAGAATGAATAGCAAGTATTGTTCAGGGAAAAGAAGAGGCAAAAAACATACATATATAGTTTAGAATTACAAACAGCATGAACAACATCAAACAAAAAGCATATTCTGAATGTTTCAATAGTTATCCTATCCTAAGGATTCTAAGTCTTATATTAAAAATGGCTTGGCTGAGTCATGAGAGGAAAGTAGCTATAGCTATCTAGTCTTCAACCCCATCAAAACCTGAGAAAGGAAATAATATTACTTGAATAAACAGGAAGTACAATGAAGCAACTTTCAAAAGGTGCAAGAAATGATAGAGACAACCAGCTACCTGGGCAATCACCCAAAGTTACAGAAAATTTTAGAAGAAAACTTTCACAACCTAAAGAAGGACATGCCTATGAAAATACAAAAAGCTTATCAAACACCAAATAGACTGGACCCAAAAAAGTTCCTTTGCCACATAATAATCAAAACACTAAGCATACAGAATAAAGAAGACTATTAAAAGCTGCAAAGGAAAAAGGCCAACCAACATATAAAGGCAGACCTATCAGAATTATATCCAACTTCTCAATAGAAACAATGAAAGTCAGAAGGTCCTGGTCAGGCATTATGCAGACACTTAGAGACCATGGATGCCAGCACAGACTATTATATCTAACAAAGCAATCAACACACACAGAGAAAGCAAGATATTCTATGACAACACCAGATTAAATCAATACCTATCCACAAATCCAGCCCTAGTGAAAGTACTAGAAGGAAAACTCCAACCCAAAGAAGTTAGCTATATTCACGAAAACACAGGCAATAGATAATACTATACCAGCAAATCCCAAAAAAGAGAAACACATAATACCACCAACAACAGCAAAAACAAAATAATAAGCACTAACAACCACTGGTCATTAGTGTCTCTTAATATAAATAGACTCAATTTGCCTATAAAAGGACACAGCTAACAGAATGGTTACAAAAGCAGACTCCATCCTTCTGCTGCATACAAGAAACACAAAGATAGGCATGACCTCAGAGTAAAGGGTTAGGAAAAGATTTTCCAATCAAGTGAATCTAAGAAACAAGCTGTGTAGCTATCCTAACACCTAATAAAATAGACTTCAAACTAAAATTCTCCAATTCCTATCATTCTTAGGTTCAATCTTTTCATAGTGCTCCAGATTTTCTAAATATTTTGTGTTAAATATTTGTTGGATTTAACATTTTCTTTGACCGATAAATCTATCTCCTTTATCATATCTTCAACACCTGAGATTCTCTTTTGTATTCTGTTGCTTATGCTTGCTTCTGTAGCTCCTGATCATTTACCCAGATTTTCCATTTCCAGATTTCTCTCAGTTTGTGTTTTCTTTATTGCATCTATTTCAGTTTTCAAGTCTTGAACAATTTCTTTCACCAGTTTGATTGCTTTTTCTTGGTTTTCTTTAAGGGATTTGTTGATTTCTTTCATTTTTTGGTTTGTCTTTTCCTCCACTTCTTTAAGGGAATTTTTTGTTTCCTCTTTAAGGGCCCCAATCATCTTCATAAAGTTATTTTTAAGATAGTTTAGTTTTCTTCTGCTTAATCTGTGTTGAGATGTTCAAATCTTTTTGTTGTAGAACCACTAATTTCTGTTGGTGCTGTATTGCTCTTTATGTTGTTGAGTATATTCTTACTCTGTTGTCTACTCATCTCTCCTCCAATTGGAACAGGTGGAGTCTGTGTTCCATGGGAGGTCCTTTTTCCTCCAATTGGTGTAGTTGGGCGCTGTGGCTCAGTTGAAAGCTCCTTCAGGTGTAAGAAGGGCAGAGCCTTCAGAGAGTGTTGTCTATAGATCCAAGGTTCAGATGGTCGCTCTCCTAGGTACAGGCATGACTACGGCTCCAATGGTCTCTCCTCCAGGAGACCTCATATGAGGCTGAGGTTTAGTCTCTGGTGGTCAGATAATTTCTGGCCTGCCATGCTGTTGAGGCTGCTTCTGGTGGCCTGGCCCACCCGCTACACTGTTGGAGTTGCTCCCCATGGCCTGGCCCACCCACAACACTGCTGAGGCTGCTCCCAGAGGCCTATCGTACCTACTGCACTTGAAAAGTTCCTTAAGCCTTGAGTTAAAAGTTGCTTCAAGGGGTTAAATTAAGTTGCTTCAAGGGGTTAAGAGCAAAACCAAAAAAATACCACAAAAAAACTTTCCTGGAGGAAGTAAATTTGAGAGGGGAGAGGAGATGTGGGAGGGTTTGGAGAGAGAATGGATTAGAAATAATTTCAGAATTTTTTAAATTAAAAAAATTAAAAGAGAGAGACCATCATTTCAGTTGAAGTATTTCAACAGGCAAAGCTTAACTCTTAATGTAAAAATAGCATAAAGGGAGCCTAGATAGTTGGATCAGCATTAAGAGCCCTGGCTGCTCTTCCAGAGAAGCTAGGTTCACTTCCCAGCACCACATGACAGCTCACAATTGTCTATAACTTCAGTTCTAGGCCAACATAGACATATATACAGGCAAAACACCAACACACATAAAATAAAAATAAATAAAACATTTCTTTTAAGAGAAAAAAGAAAAGCACCAGGCAGTGGTGGTGCTGCACCTTAAATCCCAGAATTCGAGACCAGCATGGTCTACAGAACGAGTTCCAGGACAGCCAGGGCTACACAAGAAACCCTGTCTCCAAGAAACCAAAATCAAAACAAAATAAGACAAAACAAAAGAAACATAAAAACAAACATCCTGGGACTGTAAGTGTATTTGGTCATGCTGGCCTGGTCATTTTCTTGTGGCCCATCCTCATAGTCTTTAGCAGTTGGCTAGTTTAGAAAGAAATGAAACAGAGGAAAGGATTATCCGTCCACTTAAGTCACTGAAGTGCTGAGAATGCAGTAGGCTCCTTGTGTAAACAAAGATGATACAGAGGGTTAGAGGTGATTAAAACACTTGCATAAAAGCCTTACAAGGTGGGGGAGATAAAGGATTTTTGGATTTGAATTCCTTGTCAGAGATAACAAGTGTTACAGTATTTCATAGAAAAGACTAATATTTAATGTTTCTTTTTTAGTAATTAAATTTATTCATTTATCTTACATCCTGACTGCAATTTCCCCTAGCTCCTCTCCTCCTATCCCCTCATCCCCCAATCCACTATTTAACATTTCTCACAAGAAGATATGGTGTAAATACTGATCCTCCCTCTCCCAGCAGCCAATCATGGTCTACAGCTCTTATGCCTAGGTCCAGTGAGAATTTTCCCTTTCATTGGCATGTCAGCCAGTGTTGTGATTGTCCAGGTCTTGTTTAGGTAACCGTAACCGTATTGTTGAGTCTGCCTTGTTTTTCTCACCCCTTCTCTCAGTGTCATCTGCTTTTCCTGAGTTTTTCACAGACCCAAGGAAAATTCCTAGAGGAAATCTCATATCCTCTAGGGCCTAGAGTATAGCCAAGGATTCCAAGTACCAATAATAAGTACCTGCAAGTACCAAGTACCAAGTCCTCTTGATATTACTAAATTCACTGGAAAGTGGCATCTCCATGCATGGATGCCTTGGGTTGGTCCTTGTCATAACTGTAATTGTCCTTGTATTATTCCTAGACATTATTTTAACACACAAAGTCCTGACAAAGATAGGCCATGACTGAGGAAGAAATATCACAATAGGAAAAGGCCCAAGTATTATGTCCACGGACTTCCCTAGGTTTAGGTTTAGGCTGGTGCTGTGTGTTATTTGTTTATTTGTTTGTTTGTTTGTTTGTTTTTAAGAAAGAGCAAAGCATGGTAAGCAAGTTAAGGAACATGTACTAGTTAGGATTTTTTTTCTGCTGCTTAGTTCAGTGGTCTAATGTTGAGACAAATAGTGGGAATTTAGAAAACATTTCTGTGGGATTCTCTGAGATGGCAGGTACTTATCTATCCAAGACAATATAGTACTTCCTAGTACTAAGGATATCTGTTGGATATGTTTTTGTGTCTATAATCAGGCGACTTTAAATCTCATTTTATCTATTGCTAAGAAACCCAAATGTAAATTTAATTTTCATTTTATAGAAAGATCCTTGCTGTCTTCTTTGGTTGTTTTCTTTTGTTTTATGTTTGATTGTCTGTTTGTTTTGAGACAAGGTCTCACTAGTCCTGGCTGGTCTGGAACTTGGTTGTAGATCAAATTGTGTTGCGGAATATTTGCTTAACTACGCAAAGATGTGTTGTAATTTTTAACTATGTAAAGACGTGTTACTTTTTTTTAATGTTGCATTTGTTTAATTATGTAAAGATGTGTTGCTGTTTTACCTTGCCTGTCTAAGACACCTGATTGGTCTAATAAAAAACTGAACAGCCAATAGCAAGGGAGGAAGTATAGGTGGGACTTCTTGGCAAGGAGAGTAAGGAGGAGGAGGAATTTAGGTTGGGTGGTGATGAGAAAGACAAGAGATGCCAGGGATCAGTCAGACAAGGAGGAAGCAAGAAAGTAAGATATATAAAATGAAAGAATGATTAAGAAGCCTTTAGGCAAAACATGATCAACAGAAACAGAATATTAAATATTAAACAGAAATAGAAAATTAAGTTAAAGAACTAATGGGACAAGCCTAACTTAAGGTCAAGCATTCAAAATTAATAAGTCCCCATGTCTTCGAGTTGACTGCCCAAAGAAAATTCCAACTACAAATTTGAAGAGATCTACCTGCTTCTGTGTTGAAGTTTGAATGACAAATATTCCCCATAGACTTATATATTTTAACACTTAGTCTCCAAGTTGTGGCAGGGATTGGAGGCAGAGCTTTGTTGGAGGAAGAACTCACTGGGAGGTGAGCTTTTAATTTATACCCTTGCCTCACTCTCAGAACTCTCTCTCTCTCTCTGCTTCCTATTTACAGTTCAGATGTGATCTCTGGCTTCCTTCTCTAGGAACCTGATACCATACCTCCACTACCTTTATGTATTCTCGCTCTGGGACCTTAAGTCAAAACAAACTCATACAAGTTGCTGATCATTGTGGTATATTATCAGAGCCACACAAAAGTAACAATATACCTGCCTCCCAAGTACTAGGATTAAAGGCATGTGTTACCAGGCCCAGCTATTCTGCTACTTTTTCCTAATGTCTGGATCAGATGGGCTGATAAAATAAACACCTGTCAATATCTGACATTTAATTTTTTTGTTTTGTTTTTTCAAGATAGAGTTCTCTGTGTAGCCCTGGTTGTACTGGAATTTGTTTTATAGACTAGATTGTTCTTGGAGTCACAGATGCTGTGCCAGCATGGCAACTGTCATTCTTCTGAGCGAGGGACGTCGGGATTAACACCCAATACAACTTCAAGTTCTGCAGACAAGCCCTTTATTCCACGTTCTCACACAGCATATATAGCCCTCAGCAGGGGAGGCCAAACCAGCAAAAGCAGGAAGCTCATCACCGTAACTCAATGGCTTAGGGGTAAATATCCTTAGAAACATTGCTGAAAACAACAGATTGTTCCTGTTTTTGTTCCTGTTTTCAACCAACCGCAAGAGTGCAAAACAGATCAAGTGGGGGTACGAAGGCCTGTCCTCTAGGGACCCAACAACAGAGATCTACCTGCCTGTTTCTGGAGTGCTGCGATTGAAGGTATGAGCCCCCACTGTCCAGTTTAATGTTTTATTTCCTATAAAGCTGTTTTGTAGGGCTTGAGAGATGGCTTGGTCTTTAAGAGCATGAGCTGCACTTCCAAAGGACCTGGGTTCAATTCCCAGCACCCAAATGGAAAATCAACTGTATGTAACTCCAATTGCAGGGGATCCAACCCCTTCACACAGAGAAATGTCCATATAAGATAAAAACAAATAAAATATTGAAAAAATTTAGACCCTCTGTATTCTGTTCAAGCTTTCTGGTTTTGCCCTCCATTATTTGTCTGTCTGTCTATCTGTCTGTCTGTGTTTATAATGTGTATGTTTGTGAATGTAAGCATACATGTGCCATGGCATGTGTGGAATATTCTGACCTTCCACAAGAACATGGGCCCTGGAAATGTAATTCAGGTTTTCAAGCTTGCATGGCTAATGACTACAAAAAGTATCGTTTCATTGGCTCCCTTCACTTCTTTTAAAAACTTTTCAGATTTTCACATAACTTATAGCTGCAAGTTTTAGTGCTTTGTTTTCACATATGGTTATTTTTTTGTCACCAGTTTATCAAAAGTCAAATCTCATCCTATTAGACCCCTTTATGTATTGCCCTCAGCATAGCTACATTTATACAATTGTTATTCCTTCCCCTGTCTTTATTGTTCTTTTTATTGGCGTATTGGGGCCAAGGGTGATGATTATCAGGATCATGGTGTCCCATTTTATATTTTGGTTACATTATAAATGCTGCAGCCAGCGCAGCCTGGATAGCCAAGACTGGCAGGGGGAGCCGGGATTGAGACACAGAGGCTTCTTTTCAGGTGGAAGAACAGCAACCATTATTTTGTCCACCAACCTTTTATACCTCTCCTTCTGTGGAGACCCACCGGCCAGAAAGAACACAAACATCCTTGTCAATTACAGACCACAAGGAAGTTCCACTGTCAGTCAGGGGGAGTGAGGGCAGCTGGATCACAACAATAAACTAGAAGGAATGTGGACTAATATAACTGTTTTAGGCTAATTGTTATTATTTTAAGACAGGCTCTCACTATGTAGCTGTGACTGCCCTGGAACTTAATAAGCCTGAGTACTTAATACTTTTTTTGTAAGGGACCTGGGATTTGTTCCCAGCACCCACATGGCTTGTAACATTCATCGTGACTCAAGTTCCAAAGGATCTGATGAAACCTTCTTACCTCCACAGACACAGTGCACACATGGTGCACAGAAATACACGCAGACAAAAATACCCATGAACATAAAACAGTCAAAATCAAATTATACTTATAAAAGAACAGAAAAATTAAGATTTTTCTGTCTATGAATTGTTAGAGTATAAAGTTTTATCTGCTACACATCTGATACTCCATTATCACTTGTTTTTCTGTTTTTGTTTTTCTTTTAGAGGGTTCTTTTGTTGCTGGAAGTGGATTTTTGTTTTGTTTTTAGGTTCTTCTACGTAATTTTTTCTCTTTGTCTCACAAAAGTCTTACCACAGGCTCATTATATAGCTGTGTACATGGGGACCCACAGTTCTCTTGCCTTTGTCTTGAGGATGTGGGTTTTACTTCTTCTGCATCACTTTACATGAGAACATTTGAATATTTTTTCTCTTTCAAGATGTAATTTGGATGTTGCCCATGGAGAGAAATATAATGCATATTTCCAAGTACAGACTAGTTTATCCTTGCCTTGTGTGTTTAGATACTGTGATTTCTGACTCTGGCCTGCCATCTCTTCCTTATTTTTCCCCTTTTCTGTTTCAAAATGTTCGATCAACAATTGATTTCCCTTTTGAATTTTTTCATTCTATGTCAACAGTTTAGTATCTTGGTTAAAGGAGTTTTTAGACATTGTAGTATGCTTTTTAAATTTGCATTACATTATAATTTATTAATTATGAGTTTTATGTAGATCAGAAGGTAACTTGTGGTAGTTAGGTTTCTCCGTTCATCCTGTGGGTCCTGTGGATTAAACTTAGCTACCAAAACTTTGGCAGCAGGTTCCTTGAACTACTGAACTATCTCATTGGCCTGGATTAATGTAGTTTTAGTCTTTTATCCATATTAGGCAATTTACTACTTTCTTATTGAAAATATTGGTTCATGTTTATTGCAGCTACTTTGTTTTGGCAAAAATAAGTTTACCACTTGTCTTACTGATTTCCTGCTGCTGTGGCAAACACCCTGACAATTAAAACTTAAGGGAGGAAGGTTTTACTCTGGCCCAGAGATCAAGAACCAGAGTGCTGCTGGCTCAGGTTCCAAAAATCAAGGAGCTGGTCAAATGCTACCCACAGTCAGGAAGTGGAGAGTGAAGAGTAAATGGTAATTTTCAGTTCATTTTCTTCATTTTAAACAGTACAGGTCCCTGTCCAGGTCCCTGTCCAGGGAATTGTCTTGCCTGCAATTAATTGCTTTATTCCACATCAATTAATATAATCAACATAATTCCTCAGAGAAGATCTCAAGGCCTAATCTTAATCTAGATAATCCTTCCCAGAGGTATGTGTGGAGGCTTGTCTCCTAGATCATTCTTGATTCTGCTGGTAATAACTCTAACATTGTCATGTCCAATCTTGGTTATCAATTTAGCTACATTTGGAATCAGCTAAAGCCCAAACGGCTGTGTAGGATTTCTTGATTGCATCATTTGATGTCAGAAGAGCTACCCTAAATCTGGGCTGCACATTCTGGTGGCAGCTCACATGAAAGGACTTGGAAGAAGGATGCTTTTGCTTTTTTCCTACTTGCCCTCATTTTTACTGCCGAGTACATTTCAAGTGCTGCTGTCTCACTGATCTCAGAACCTACTTCTTCAGGATTCCAGTGTCGACGGGGGACCAGCTGAGATATCCAGGCCTGTGGACTGAACAAATATCAGATTCTTGGACTTTCTGTTGGGAGACAGCCATTTTGGATAATCCAGATCACAGGCTGTAAACCACTCGAATAAATCCCCTTTTAGACATACAGATTCATCAGTTGTATTCCTTTAAACAATCCTGACTAACAAAACCATTATACTATTTAAAAGTTTGCCTTGAAAATCATAGAATGTTACTCATGTCTGTGAAAAGTGACAAATTGTGTTAGATATGTTCACGGGATATATGAATATGTACCTTCCTTCCCCTTGTTTTTCTCTTCATTAGAATTTTCTATAGAAACAGTGGTGTTGGGGCCTGTAAGATGCCTCAGTTTATAAATGCACTTGCTGCCTGAAAATGGAAATCTTCCTTTGGTTTGAAAATGTCAATCTTAGGAACTGAGTTCAATCCCTGGAACCTCCATATAGATGGAAGGAGAAACTGCAGAGTTTCTACAGACCCTACAGAGCTGCCCTTTAACTTTCACATGTGTACTCTAGAATGTTTGAACCCACACATACACTTGCACACAAAATAAATAAAATATAAATAGTTGTGTTAATTTATTCGTGTAGTGACTTACCTTTAATCAGGCCTGTCTAAGGTACTTGTCTCATTGCTGGAACAAATGGCTTAAAAAGAAAACATAAGTGCACAAAGATTTAATCTGGCTCAGTGTTCACGGTTACAGTCCAACACAACAGGAAAGGCAGGGGAGCAAGGACTTCAAGCAAGCAGTCCTATTGCATCTGCAGTTGGGAAACAGAGTGGCCATGCTAGTATTGATCTCATCCTTGTATTCTGTTTGTACTCCGAGACCTCAGCCCAAGACATGGTGCTGCCCACATTTAAGGTAAAACTTCTCACCTCAATTAATAGAACCAATGCATTTCCTCACACACCTGGAGGTTTGTCTCCTAAATGATATTACCTCTTGTCAAATTTTAAAAAATGTGTA
>LOJH01011760.1:10750-22236 GCA_001685095.1 Ellobius talpinus
TCTGATCTGTGAGGTCACATCATCCCATCAGTGGGGTCACACCTGTTCAGTTGGATCACACCTGGTCTGTGGGGTCACATCTGATCTGTGAGGTCACATCATCCCATCAGTGGGGTCACACCTGTTCAGTTGGGTCACATCTGATCCATTAGTTAAACTCTCCCTCCATGATGAGTTTTGAAAAATTCCAGTTGCCACCAAACAGAATTGGAATGTCTCTTTTCATTAAGAAATCCTTAACACTAATTTGGTCTCCAAATTCCCATCGATGTCCTCAAGTTCCCATCGATGGGGAAGCTGGTATGTGGAGCTTTCTGAGCAGCTAGTCCCTCTTGCAATTGACCACGTATGGCAAAGTCTCCAAGCCACGCCAGGGCAAAGTAAAAATGGGCCTGCCTGTCTAGTTACTTTATAGATTTTCAAACCCAGGAGCTCACATGCTGCTTGATGGACTAACATTGTCTGATTTTTTTTATCTTTCCTTTTTCCTTTTGCAGGGCTGTGGTTGACTATTGGCCTTTCACGCTAGGTGGAGCTGAACATTCAAAGAGTGGTTGATTTTATGCTCGTGAAAGAACGCTGAGCCCCCAAGGAGGCTCATTAGCAGAGGTCCTCAGTAGCTGGCAGGAGCATACTGTCAGGAAACGCTCACAGCTAGGCTTCCAGGGAAGGTTTACTCAAATGCTGAACAGAAGGAAGGCTGCTGTCTTATGGGTCTGGATGTGTTTCCACATCTTTCTGGTTTTCTAGATCTTTCCTCAAACCCGTGGCACAAAGAACAAGGGTTAGTGCAATCCAACTTAGGGGCCTTGGGGGGAAGGACTTCTTCTGGGCTTAGTCTGAGAGGGCTGTGGGATGCTACTGAATACCCAGCCTGTGGGCACAGCTTTGCTGCCTGCTTGTGACTCCCACATAGCTGGAAAGTCACACCTGGTGGATGTGACTCCTGGAGAATGGTTCTGTTGCAGTCCAGTGGCCCTGCCCACATGGGGGTGCCTTTTTCCTGTGCTGCACACCCATACTGCACAAGGACGGTGTTAGCGCATGGATCCAGGAGACCAGGTCTCCATGAGCACACTCTATAGAGAAGACTCTGCTGTCATTAAACGGGTCTCCCCAAACAAGGGAAACAATCGCTATATTTTCAGAAAATGTAATACAACCAAACGCATAATCTATCTCTCTGTTCCCTGACTGGAGCCGTTTACTTTGCTAGGTGTTCATGTCCATGTGTACTCGTGCCTGTGTCCGTGTGTCCATGCAGAGGCATGTGCAGACGGTTCTTTGTTCTTGCAGGGAGGCAGGGGCTTCCTGAGACACATGGCTTTCTCTGCTTACTCCTTCTCTGGCATGCTGCTTTAATGGATTGCTGTCCACAGCAGCTCCTGGGAGCTGCCTTGGGTTCTGGCTCCTAAGGCCAACAGCTTCAGCACATCTGGGAAGCTCATGCAGAGGCAGCAGCTGGACCAGTTGGATGCTGTGGTTTGCACTAACAGGCAGCACGCTGAGTCATTTGTATATGTCTGCCGATTTCCCTATTTTTTCAGTTGGGTAAACTATTTCTTCCTCTGACCCATTTAAGCACAGATGTCTGTTTCTTCCCAAGCTACGGAGAGAAAGCTGGATGGGCACCACTATCATACATGTGCCTGAGGAACAGTAGAAGCCAGGGGATCCAGGGCCAGGGCTTGCTGGGTCGTGTCTAGGGATCTAGTCTTCATGGACCTCTAGGTCCAGGGGCAGCTGTGCTGAAGCACTTTTAGACATGACGGCTCCTTTGTGTTCCACGAAGAGTGACATGTCACCCACCCGCCTTAGCAATGCACTCACTCTGAGTCCATTGGGTTTTGGGTGCGGTGTCTTCTTTAGCCACCTCTACATGGTCTTATTGCCATCCTTAGGCTAGTGGCATTCTGGCCTTGGTTAGGGAACAGCTATTGCTTCTGGTATGTTACCTCTGGGAAACACATTCTTAGCAAGAACCAATGTGAGAGGAAGTTGGGTGCAGTTAGGGCGAGGCCACCAGCCTGAGTTTAGGGTCAGCAACGAGAAGAAATGAGAACAGCCATGACATTGGTCTTCATGGCACATGGTCAGTGCCAGACTTGGCCTATAGCTAGAGCCATGGACATCAGCCACAACACCAGGGGGCAAGGCTACCTGCTGTCCCAGATGAGCCACACAGCTCTTCGATCTTAGCTCAGACTCTGAGCTCCACAGTGTCACACGCACACCTGCTGTGGCAATCTGAACGGGATTCATGGGGTGCTGGTGTTCTGAGGCTGCTTTCTGAGCACTGATAGGAGAGTGGGGTAGAAACACCAGATGTGGGACCCTGTGTGTGTACTCTGGTGCTGACCGCAGGCACAGCTGTATCCTGGGGTGAGTAAATGTGGTGTATGTGTGTACTGCAACCCCCCAGTTTCCTAGAACGTATGGGTGCATATGTGTTGAAGTGGGATGACCCCTACATGGATGAAACATTGAACAACTTGGTACAAATGTACTTATTTCTTTGTGCCAAGTTACGAGCATGCTAGGTCCCATGACCCTGGAGGCTGCCACGGATCTAACGCCAGACTTCAGGGCTGTCTGCTGTGGGTGAGGCAGGTGGACAATGAATACCGTGAATAAGTAAAATAAATCTTGATCTGATAAAAACATTTCTATGTGCACTTCTGCTCCAGCGCGTGCTTAGCAGATGCTAAATCTTCTCTGGACCTGTAATAACCTTCTCATGCACACTTTCTTTTCTTTAAAAAAGTCAAAAATGGTGTCACAACCCAGGAGGAAAACGAGGTTATTGTTAAACATAAGCAAATATCAAAGTATGCATAGATCAAAGAAATAGAGGGACAACCTATGAGTGACAATGGCTTTGAGGGGACGGGACCTAGTGAGAGAAACCTGGGGTGGGTTCCTTGGAAGAACCAACGGACTGATGAGCAAAGTCCAGACAGTGGTTAATGCTCTACCAAGGGCTTTGAGAGTTGGAATGGTCACTTCATAAATGACCCCTGTAAATGAAGGGGACATCTCAAGTGGGCTTTTGGGACAAATGTATTTTTCTGAGATCCCACTTGTTATATACATGAGGTTTCAGGCCTGGAACAGTTCACATTTTGCGTGTCAGACTTACTTTCTGTCCGAAGACTCCTTTTTCTCCATCCTGGCCAGGAAGACCCTGTGTTGAGCAGAAAGCACAAGCAATAAACAGTCTGGAACAGGTGATCAGATTCCCCAGAGGGCTGCACGACAGTATCAACAATCGTCAAGCAGCCTTCTGCTTTCAGGGTTTGGAAGCACAGGGACAGGTGGCCACTCCACCCCAGGTGCTGAGATGGTTGTTGATGCTCATGGCTCTGAAGGTGACACCTTCCTGCGACAGATGAGCTTCCCCATGACGGAGGGACAGTCTTACTGGACTCTTTGGGTGGCCGGGAATGAACCCTCATTCTAGACAATCTCTGCAGTTTGTTACAAAGATTAGTTTCATACCAGGAGGAACCTCCAGGGCAGGTACAGTGTTTTAAAAAGACAAGCCATGGCTACACAGTACATGGCTCACCCGTGTTCCTGGGAATCCCATGATGCCTTCCTCGCCTTTTGAGTGGGGGCCCTAGGAGAGAGAAACAGAATGAGAGGGGTGAGGGGTGCCTGGAGCTGACTGCACCACTGAGACACTCTGCAGCCTCCTCAGGTCCCTCAGCGACAGGTGCTAGAGCAGGTAATTTGGGGGCAGAGAGAGCACAGGGCTGGGTGTGGATCACCTTTATCCAGGATGTCACATGTCACCACCACAGGGTGAGTGACAGTGAGTCAAACTGGACAGGATAAACCAGATGGCAGTGACTCCCCAGCCCAGGAGAGGCCAGCTTGTCTCCCTCCCAGTCCCTCACTCACACATTGTCACGCTCAGCTTACAGCATCAGATAATGCTAAGTATTATTACAGTAATATTATACATGTTATAGTATATATAACAATTATGTTATATAATATATAGTATTATATAATATCCAATAGTTTTATACAAAATACACTGTGTATCCTTGATACCTTCCCATGTAGAGGAGTGCATGAGAACCCAAGAACCCAAGGGCTAAGACCAGAGCACACCCCACTGTTCAGAGCACACCCCACCATTCAGAGCACATCCCACTATTCAGAACATACCCCACCATTCAGAGCACACCCCACCATTCAGAGCACACCCCACTATTCAGAGCACACCCCACTATTCAGAGCATACCCCACCACTCAGAGCATACCCCACTACTCAGAGCACACCCCACCACTCAGAGCACACCCCACCATTCTGACAGGAGCCCCGAAGGCAGAGCAATCCCCATGGGAAAGAACTCCATCACTGAACTTACTGGTATCCCTTGATCTCCTCTGCTCCCCTTTTCTCCCTGTGAAGAACATGGAATGGGAAATGCTTACACCTTTGAGACCTGAGGTGCTCAGGCACCGATCCTGGCTTAAGATACGAGGTTAAAAAGTACTTGACAAAACTTCAGACCATCTTGACAATTTCCTGGCAATCAATAACAGTCCTAGGTGTTGGAGCTTTAAAACTCAAATGCAACAAAGGATTATTTTTGTATTTTCACAAGATGAACGAACTCTTCAGTGATTTGCGATGTGCCTGGAAGCCTTTCTCTTCCATCTGAGTGAGTGGCAACGGAGCACAGGCACTTGTGACCATCCAGATGGATGCTGGCTGCTACAGATCTGTTCCTTAGTGTGAGAACACACCTAGGAAGCCCCCCCAAAGGACCACACTCAGTCAGCTAATTCTGCTTAGGAAAAGACAGTTAGTTCAAACACACTAACATCTCAAGCAGTATAGACCCTTCTTCACTTTTGTTTTTGTACTCATGGTCCTTGGCCCATCTTTGCTGCCAGCACTGAAGATCCTGCCACTCACAACTGCCTCCTGTGGCCTGGCGGGAACCGTGCAGTTCCCTCCTATAGCTGGGGCAAATCTGATTTCTTTTCCCCTACCAATTTGGCGGTGAGGTCTTTCCCATCTTAGGATGCAATTGTTTACATAAAATGAAGGAAGTGACATTTGCACACTCCTTTTCCTAGGTCAACTGGGAACGGCCACTTTTACCTTGTACAGATCCGGATCGTACGTTGATGTTGTGGGCCCAATAAGCGTGACGTCGGATGGGATCCCGTTGGGTCCTGGCTGTCCGATGTCACCCTGAAGATTGTTCAGCAAAAGTGACAGTGTTGAATCAGGAGAAGGGCACAGGACTTGGGTGACTGCACAATCCCACCACCCACACTATTTTGTTTTGCATATCACTGAATGCCTGTTTTCTACTGAAACAAAAATCTAAACCATCACATCATCACATCAAAATTATCATGATCTAGGATGATGTGAAACAAACTTCCTTCACCGGTTGTTTAGAATCTATGCGTTGAGGTCAGAGATCACCCATAACTCCACACTGCATCTGCTTCTGCGGGCTACAGCCTTTGGTCGATTTCTACACAAGGAAGTTGTTAGGTCTGACTCTGGTGTCACCACAAGCAAAAGGTATTGTATGTGCTAAAGAGCAAAGGCTAGACCAAACACCTCAAGGGGGCGGTCACTGCCCACCATCACGGCCAGCAAGCCTTGTTCACACCCTTCCTCCTTCAGGAATGGATGAACACAAAAGAACCTGATTGATTTTTCTCCTGCTGTTTCCACATATTAATGACACCGTGAGTAACAGGAGCGTCAGCAGACTGAGTGCTGGGTCACCCTCTGAAGAAGGCTTCTATGTGTGCTCCGAGCACTAACATGTTTGAAGACTATTTAGGGCCTTGCTGTGCTCATTAGTATCTGATTAAGACCTTTTGTGGATTGCAGACCTAACTTCATCTCCTCTGTTCCCCATCTGACTCTGCCCTCCTTCCTTTTATTTTATTGTATGACTGTGGGATATTTCACTGGAGGGGACTTTACACTTTTATGTGCTTTGATCCTTAATTTTTTCACCCTTGATGTCTTAGGAATCCTGACTTCTGTTTGTGGGACTCAGTGAAAGAGCAGGGTGCCTACACAATGACAACTCTCACACCGGAGAGCCCGAGGGGCACAGATGCTGCTCAGTGAGTGGGCGGGCTCATGGGGAATGAGAACGTGGTTGGCTGGCTGGCTGTGGGCACCAGGCTCCTCTTCCAGGAACATGAAAGGTTAGCAGTAAGAGGTCACAGGTCAGCCAGGGCAGCCATGTGACCCATTTCCCGAGGTGGTTCCAGATCATCCTTCAGTTGAGTCTCCAGACTTTTTTTTTTCTTTCAAGGCAGGGTTTCTCTGTGTGTGTTGGCTCTCCTGGACCTCGTTCTAGATACCAGGCTGGTCTCAAACTCACAGAGATCCGCCTGCCTCTGCCTTCATGTTTTGGGATTAAAGGGGTGTGCCACCACCACCTGGTTCAGCTGAGTCCCTTTAATCTTCTCTGGGTCCCACACATTAGAAGACACTCTTAGGAGACACCTCCACTTCCCAGTCCTTAAGACAGGTGGAAGTCACATGTCTCTGTCTGACTCAATGCCAACCTAGACAGTTCACATTCATGTCTCACTGATCCGCCACTGTCCTTAGAGTAGTGTGAGTGATCTCTATGCGAAGTGTGCTTGCAGGTCACCTGGAGGGCACCAGGCCACCCTGGGCGGTGATGGTCACCAGTTCCTGTCATCGGGTCTCTTTACCTTTTCACCCTTCTCTCCATAAAAACCAAGTCCTCGGTTGCCCTGGAAACAGATGGTGTCTATGAGTTTGTAAGAATCGAGAATCACAGTGAAATAAAAGTACTTTTTAGAAGAGGCCATGCCCTCCCCGGACTGTGACCCTTGTGCCCATTAGGATCCTGTCTAAGGAAGGCCTGAGGAGCAAGTGGTGGAGCTGAGAGGGGTCCGTCAGCTGATGTTAGCACCTGACCCATCCAAGGGAGGTCAGAGCTTGCCCTCAGGTTCTGGGCCTTCTAAGAGAGAGGGGAGCCCAGAGGATGATCTAGACACCATACATATCTGGAGATCCAAGTCTTCTCATTTTGATAAAAGCCACCCTAGCTTCATAGCAACATTTCTTTCTTTTTAATGATTTTAGGGGACTTAGCACTGATTACATTCCATAATTATGGGCCTGTTCGGGTTGTTTTCTGGGGCAAAGTCAGGCCTGCGTCTCAGCCAGTGTTTACCTAACAGTTCCTCTGAGGAGCAGCTGGCTGGAGTCAACTCTCCCTGATGCCTGAGATCAGCAATGAGGAGCCACCCCGCAAATTCATATGGGCTTCCACACAGTGCTCTTTCCTTTTGCCCCCTCCCCCCAGCATCTGTGCCTCTTTCCCAGGGTCTCTCTATTGCTACAGTGAGCAAGAGTCACACAGGACCCCTGAAGTCCCTCTCTGCAGTCTACTGTCTGCCTCCTCTGATGCTGAGATATCACTGGAAAGTAAAAAGCAAAACCTTTAATTACATTCTGCTTTTCTTGCTCCGCCACCTGGCTGGGAGCTGAAATCAAAGCGCAACATGGCAGCCATGCGAGTCCCTACAGTGTTCCCTGCTCAGAGCTGCTTGTCAAAGTTGCCAGGAAGTGACTTGGCCCAGGGTGAGGGTGCTGTTTTTATTTGCAGCAGCCAGGGGAGTTCTGAGGCCAGAGCCTGGGCTGGGCCACTGCTTCCTTGGCCCTGCAGCCCTGCNGGCTTCCGCTGTCCTTGGCTGTAGGCCCTTCCCATCCTGCTCGGGGCTGTCTGATGGGGGTGAGTGTGGGGGAAATGGGGGGGATCCAGGAGCCTCCTCAAGTTCCAGTTCCAGCTGGGAACTCTGTTGGAGGGGATGGGAGCCTAGAGGGGTATGGGGGTGGGTGGCAGGCAAGGTCACCAGGGGTCACAGAAATGGGACTGCCTATGGAGCAGGCGTGGGAACATGAAGACCCGCCTCTGGATACTGAGCAGGGATGGCTCGCACAAGCTTCCTGCTGGACCCCAGTATCTCTGATCAGATATTTTCCTCATCAACATTACTGAGCCTGGATACTTGTCCAACTTTCCCAGGTCATAAGAAGCCCTGGCTCTGCTCTCCAAGGTTCAAACAAACCCCATGCTTGGTTGTGCTTCCAATATAACAAGTGGTCTGTCATGGGAGCAGTGTGGCTCTGGCATCCAGCCTGATTCAGAGGCACTGGACATGTCCCTAGTGCAGACCAGCAGCTCCGATAGATTCCCCCTACATCCAGGTGGGATGAGGCTTTCCCACTTCCCTTAAGCAAACATAGTGTCCCCTTGTCCACTCTGGAAAAGGGCACCCATAGATAAATAGGAGCTGTCCCTAGATTGTTCCACTAGCTGCACATCTTTTTCATCACGGCTCATCAGTGTGATCTGCACACAGCCACTGAGGTGACACGGAGCCCCAAACAGCATCACCCAATGTCCTCACAGAGGCCTGGGCCAGGTGTTCAGACACTCTGCAGGATCTCTTCCTACGCATCACGCCTTAAACTACATAATGGCTCTCAGCATTATCTGCACTAGAAACAGCTGTCAGCCAAGTTGTTCTCTGGTCAGAGAAGGCAGGCACATTAAAAACCAAAGAGCCCCTCCCCCACCCTTGTCCCCACCAACTTACTGGTTGTCCTTTGGGTCCAGGGGGCCCCGGTGGTCCCTGCAGAAATACAAGACATGTATATTTTTTTCCCTTCTAGGACCCAGATGACATCTGCTTGGAGGCCCTGGGAAAAACAGCGGCTGTCTGCTTCGAACAGTATGGTCAGAGCTTCCCCACATCTGTCTTGGTGGGATGAAAAGCCAGAAGGAAGACCGGGTCACCATCCTTGGAATGTGCTGCTGTCTGTCCACAGCTGTTCCTGGTTTGCTTGTGTGTGTTTGGGCTTGTGACTTTACCCGTGTCCTTGATGTGCCTGTTCCTAGGCTTTGTGAGGCCCCAGGCCCTGTGGCTGTGGCCAGACCCCTCTGCTCTCCTGCGAGATTCCCCACAAGACACTGTCACAGTTTGACGGTGGAGTCACAAATGCCCATGGACAGAACAGACCTATAGGTCAATCCCACAGGCAAAGCATCTGCATATGTGCACTCTGAGGTTCTTTGAACTACACTTTTTATTTATTTTCTTGGGCATGTGTGTGTGCATGCATGTGTATGTGCGCATGTGTGAAGGCCAGTGGCCTTCCTTAATCACTCGACCATACTCTACCTTATTTTTTGAGACAGGGTCTCACACTAAACCTGTTGCTTACCAATTCAGCTAGGCTGGCTGGTCATTGAGCTTCGGGGATCCTCCTGTGTCCTCCTCCCCAGCCTGTGATTACAATCATGTGGTACCATGTGGTTTCTTACATGAGGCCGGGGACAGGATTCAGGTTTTCTTGCTTACACAGTAAGCACATCACTGACTGAGCCAGCCCCTCTGAACTCTACTTAGAGGAAAACCCTAAGCCATGCAGTTGCTGCTCTATGAATGAGCCAGCTGCTCGCAGGGAGAGCGGTGTGCATCCCACTGCTCCATCTTGGCTGAATCTGCCACAGTGTTGGGCAGAAAGCCTTCCATCATTCGAGGGTGCTCTGGGCTCAGTGTGGTGGTGGGAACGGGCAGGGCTGGGGGAGCACTGGCCCCCCTCCTCTCCTGCAAGTCTTCCCTCATCCTGCTTCTATCCCATCGTACTTTGCTGTGCCATTGTGTTGGAAGGGGGAACTGACCTCCATTCAGTGGGCCATCCTATAAATGACGTTCAACGTCTCCCCTTCTACAGTGGCTATGGCCCAGGTGGGATGTACCTAATACACATGGCCTGGCCCAGAAAAAAAAAATATGTTTCCTTCTTGCTTGCCTGAGTCGGGTATTTGGTTTGCTTTGGCCAGGGATGATGGCCCCTTGTCACATAGTTAATATGGAACCTGGAGAACTTACACATGATGGGAGGGGCCAGTCTGAGGCTCAAAGGCATTCAGTGGGTAAAAAATGGGAGCATTCACAGGTGACCTGACGTGGGCCTGGGGGTAACCAAGCACAGGGACTTACCGGTCTTCCGGGAGCTCCCATGGGACCCATCTGTCCTATTGGTCCCGGGCGGCCAGGAGGCCCCTGCGCGTGCACAAAGAGAACATGGCTTGAAGACAGGCAGATGGGCGGGTCTGCTCAGATGTTTTTAAAGTTCTGCAAGGAGTAGTCCCTAATGAAAAATGATACTCACCTGGTAGCCGGGCACACCAGGCTCTCCAGATTCACCCTGGTTGAGAGGAAACAGGGTTAATTAAGAATTACTATTGTATGTGTGTGTGCATATGGGTGCATGAGTTCATGCAGGCACGGGTGTGTGCATGTGAGGCCAGAAGCCATTATCAAATGTTATTCCTCAGTAGACAACCACATGTTTTTTTGTTGTTGTTTGTTTTGTTTTCTTTTGTTTTTTTTTTGAGACAGTCTCTCATTGGTCTGGAGATCCTTAAGTAGGCTACTCTGGATGACCACTGAACCTGTCTTCAGCTCCCCAGTGCTGGGATTAAGTATAAATCACGGTGGCCCACTTTTCAACACGGGGTTTTGGGATTTTTAACTCAGGCCTTAGGCTTGCAAGGCAACTGAGCCATCGCTTAAGCCACTAAGAGCTGCTGGGTTTAAGCATCATTGTGTTCATCTACCTCTATGTAGGGCAGAGTTGGAGGGAAGCGTGAAATATACAAGCCCTGCCATACCAAGGCGTTTGTCCTGGGGCATTGAGAACACAGGGGGTGGTAAATGCATCCCAAACAATGTGAGGGCTGCAGTCACAGCCTTGACTTACACCATGGCTCTGTGAATTCCTTCCTTGTATTCCTTCTTTCACCCAGAGCTAATTCCTAACTAGCATTGTTGACACTTTACACAGCATCCCCGGGTCCCGGCTCCCGCCTACGGCAAACGTACCCTGTATTTGTCGCGGTCTTCTTTAGACAGTGCGTAAGGTTCACCTTTCTGCCCTTTGGGTCCTTGGGGCCCCTAAATTAGCAGATACATTATAGGAAAAAAAATACAGAAGAACCCATTATCTTCCAGCATGACTGTGTTGACATAGGAGATTGTCAGCTTCTGTTTACAATGTCCAGTGTCCCCATGGAGTATACAGGCACCCCCGTACCAACTTCCTTAGGGTCCAACTCTAAGTCTGAGGCTTTTTATTTCATACTCTTAGAGTTAAAATGGAAACACTTTATAGGATTTAAATTATCTTCAGAATCTTCATAATCATTCCCTGCTACAGAACTACGTTATCTTTTCTTCGTAATGGTATTGGTGCCCAACAATATAAATATCTTTGAGATATTTAATACAAGAGAGTGATTTGAGTTATGCCAAAGATAGGCAGTTTGTACAAATGGATGCACATCACCTTTGAATATCTATTTGTAATCATTATTTTGCAGTGACACATGTCTCTTAGTCATGAAACTTAAGCTTGACAGACAGAAATGTAATGCGGT